>VOQJ01016616.1:0-11564 GCA_015052665.1 Apistogramma diplotaenia | reverse complement strand
CCTTGCATGTGGACACCAGGTTCTTGTAGAGCAAAATTTAGTATTGTGGTCTACACAACCCAAAATGTGATGTCCACATATGTGGATGCAGGGTCCTAGGAGGTTAAAGGAACTGAGCTGTGAATGGTCTCCTTTGTATTGCAAGCAACGCAAATGGCCTCAATTTACAGTCATTAATTTAATTTCAAGCAAATGCAACAGCATGTATGTCTCAACTCAAAGTTCCAGCCGTGCTGTACATAATCAGTGTTGCTGAGACCAACATCCAAAAGAATAAGCAGAATTATAAAAGTGCCTTTGATGTCATATGACATACAGCCCCAGATTGTACAACAATCAAAAATATCCATAGCACAGATTAACTCTAGTAATCACAACCCACTGTTCTCACACATAAATCAAGGCTCAAATGCAAATTGCTGTTTGCACAGGCGCAGCTTTGAGAGTTTGAGTCAGAAACCTTACAAATCTGAAACCATGTCATCAGCGCTTCCAACTTAACAAAAGTTGCTTTATTGCTTAGTTTTTCTTCTTTGCCAACAAGGTTTATTGTCCTATTACCTCACTTCCTTCCTCCCTTCCTTCCTTCCCTGATTTCTGTTTTCCTTTATTGAACAAGATCTCTTTGTCATGGCCTGAGGAGTCTTTGGAGATTGCCATCTTTATCAAAGGTATCAGATAGTTTGCTGTACACTCTTGTGTTATTGTGCGGTTGTGTGCCTTCTTGTTCTAACTTCCCATTGTGGGTTTCATTTGTCCTTTGGGACTCATAACCAATCCCAACATTTTGATGGATGCATTCATTTCCTGGTTTCCGCTCACCCCTAAAGCAATACTTGCTCTCTTTTTATAGTATACCCCGCCATCAACACAAACTGCAGCATTTGTGCATTAGCTGGATATTATTCAAAACAGGTTGTAGTAACGACTCCAATCAGAATGAACTACTTTGGCCTGAATTTGGCCACACAAGCGTTTCATGAGGCTCTGACTCTGATCATTATTTTGAGTGTAGGGTTTTTAAAGCAGCAGTCAAAATACCCGCCGAACTGAGACCATTTAATGTTATTGTCTATGTAAGTACCACTTTGGGGGACTTTTGAGCTCCGTATTTCTATGTGTGTGGTACCAAATGAAAATGTTTATGACTTCCTGCATAATTCCACAAATGTGAGCAGCACTTACAGTTTTGCAGTTCAAATAATATAAATGGGCTTACAATGTGTTGAGCCCTTTGGACAGCTCCATTGCCTTGTGCATTTAGCACAGAGCCTGTACCGCCCCATTTACTCTGAAGTACCAAGGACCTTGGATAACTTTTGACTTCCATCACTTTTTGAGTAGCTCAGATTGCCTTGAAGGCCTGTGTATGTGTGTTCAGAAATACAGCCCATACCAGCATATAAATACAAAGATAGATATTTTGCCATTATGTGACATAAACGTCAGGAGCCACGGCACGTGGGGCCATGCAGAGTTGTATTCCAGCTAGCATGGTGAAGCACGGTGAATACAAAAACAGAAATATGCTTCCATTAATCCTCACTTTTGTTTCATTATTGATAAATAAACACTTTTATATAGATGTCCTTGGTGCGTCCCGTGGGTGTAGGGGACGAGGGAGCAACATACGACCAAGAAAACAAACAAGGAAAACAAAGAAAGACTATTTATTTACAGGGAAAGGCTAAAAACGAGCCAGGACACAAAACAATCTCCAAACAGGAGACGCCGCCTGTCCTGCCAGGGGAAAAGAAACACAATAAGCCCACAATCAACTGAACCCAAATCAGCCCACTCCTCCAGAACCCCGGAGCACGTCTGTGGGCCGACCACAGATAAGTCACACTCCACCGCTGGAGTAACAACACTTCCACACAAGCAACACTGTTGTGCAAAATGGTTTCGCCACCACTCTCTCCTCTCCGGCCCTTCCTACTGCACCTCCTTATGTCCCATGGCCTTAATTAGGATGGGAGACGCCCCAGCTGTGGAGACATACAGAGAGCGCAGAGCGATCACACCCACAATACCAATACAGCACGCAGTCGTAACAGTCCTGTATGGATTATAGTCAGACCAAGGGATTCTACAAAACAGATTCATTGTTACAATCACACTTATAAAGTAAAATATTTAGTCATATCACTTTTCAGTTAAAAAAACACTGGTAAACTGCACCTCAAGCATTTATTTTGGTGGGGTGACCCCAGAAAAAGACATAATGGGATGTTGTCACATCCCTCACACTACCCTAACCATAACCATTTGTTATTCATGTACGGAGGTCATTATATTGCCATTTGATACTTTGACATGACAGGCTGGGAGCGAACCATCAACCTTCACACTGATAGATTACTATTCTATCCTCCGAGCCACGGCGACATTACCCACGGACAGGTCCGTACGACACGCGATGCCTGAGGTGGGCGCGGTCGTTTGGAAACGTAAATATAGGTCGTATTTCGGGGACCTGCAGAAACGACGGATGCTTACGTTTTGGTTGGAGGACATGTTGCTTCAGGCTGAGCACATGAAGGATTTTACTGACCCTCTTCAGGACTGACTGCATGTAAAGCTAAGCTAACACAGCCTGTTTCTCTCCTCCAGATTCAGTCAGATTAAAGTGGAGCTCATCAGTTCAATTGTTATTTCAGTTTGAGTCCCAATTTTGGCAGAAATCTGATTATATTTTGGCTATAAAATCATCCTGATTGAGCTTTTATCAAGTTCTTTTGAAACAGCCTTCATTTATAAACAGCTGCTGTAAATGATACAAATCTGTTGATTCTCCAGTAGGTTCTCAATTTATTCACCAGCTCATATTTCACTGACCTCGAGCTCATCCATGATCCAGTTGTTGCTTTCTTGTTGCTGTATGCTCCCATCTGTATAAATCCTGTAATTCCCTGTAATTAAAAAAATGGAGAAGAATCTGGATGTTGATCTGAACGGACTCCAGGATGTAGAAATGTCAACAGCTTCTTTCAGATAAATCCATCTTTATTAATATTACACCTCTATGTTGTATTGCAGCCTGCAGCTCACTGCTGTTGATCTTATTCAGGCCCGTCTCATCTCAGCACGCTGCCTAATCAAGGTAAATACGATCTGAACTTTGCTTCAGCGGCTCTTTGTTCAAATGTTGTGTGAACAGGGTCCGTGTAACATCTGGAGTCTAGCGACTAATCGACTCCAACAGCACCAGTCCCAGTCACTGAGTCTTCTCTTTCTTCAGCAGTGGGTCTGTTTTTCCACCTGCAGAATATGAATTATGAGTTAATGAAGTAGTACTAACATGCTGTGCTGTGGTGTCTCTACTGATGTTATGTGCACATGCAGGTGGATGACCATGGAGGAGCTAGTAAGAGAAAGGAGGGTAAGGTTTGATATCAGGTCAGTTTATGTAAATTTATAGGTGCTGTTGGTGGTGTGGTAACTAAGTGCAGTGAGGACTGTGAGTCTGTGTTTCCTGCTCTCTCTGCCCATTTGACAAACAAAAATGTATTTTATGCTTGAGTCAATTAAACTTTTTAAAATGTATAAAAAAGCAGGCAGATATCAACACATCTTGGTAGCTTCATCAAAAGGAACACACTCGTGTATGTGTATGTATAACACATTACTTATATAATATTCTATGTATTAAATTATGATTTTCTCTCTGGCCGCCATCCTGGCTCCTCTTTCTTTGAAGATGTTGGAGGAAGATCAGTTCAAAATCAGCTCGATTCATCGAGGACGTTGCTCTGATGAGTCATGTTTAAAACAATGGCAGAGCAATGCTGTGACCAAACTGTCTATAAACTGACTGCAGTCACTCCATGGGCCGGGGATCCAAAATCAACAAAGGTGCATCAGACTCAAGTTTTTCTATGAAGGAGCAGAACGTCCTGGAGCAAAGCTTTAAGCTGGTCCTGATTGCGCCTGTGCACGTGTCTGTGGGTCTGTGAGCCAGTGTTTTCTGATTTGGTCTTTCAGATTCTGTTGTCTCTGTTTAATTCTTAGTTGCTTCTCCTCTCATTGCCTCTTGTGGATATATTGTCTGTGTCGTCTTCAGTTCTTTGTTGTGTTGGCAGCAGCTTTCCTAAGCTGTGTGCTCTGCTGTGTTTCCCGTCGTCTTCCTGGTTAGTGTAATTCCTGGCTCATGCCTTCCCTGTGTTTTGCAGAAAATAAAACTCCATGTTTCTAAGTTCAGTCTTGACTCACGAGTTTTGATTGGGGTCCAATTCTGTCCCTCCACACAGAGGTTCATGGCAGGTTTATGGTTACAGTGACTCTGTGATGACATTTTAATGTTACACTTATTATGAAGAAAAAAAAAAGCAAAAAAGCAAAACTTTTTGTTGCGGCAATAGATTGTGAAGTTCAGTGGTTACACATTTTACTGACATCTAATGCCCCGTTTCCACTAGGACTCACTCAGCGTGGGTTGACTCAACACGGTTTGTAGGCGTTTCCATTAGGTCCTGGTACCAGGTACTTTTTTAGTATCAGCATACATATTTTAACACTTAAAAATGATAACCTTCATCCATTAAAACATTGTATGGGGTGCTTACGCATGATGATGATAGTAAACTGGCATTAGCTACCGTTAGCTTGCCTCTAGCTCATCCATTGTTGTGTTGTGTTTGAGTCGCATACAAATTACGTCAAGAGACTACTGTCCGGTTGCTATATCAACTCCACCCATATTGAGATGGCATTCACTTGTAATGGAAATTCAACAACATCGTGGTGAGTCTGTCTAGTTGACCCATGCTCAGTAGATACTAGTGGAAATGTGGCATACAGTAAAAAGACCTCAAGCACACAGATCTCTTTGTAGAGTTGTGTTTCCCAGGCTGCCCTGAACACATCCTAAAGCCTTCAAGCTGCAGCAGGTAGAAGGTATGCTGCTGTCCCTCTGCAAGAAGATGATGATGATGCTGTTTTATAGAGACAAACAGATTTGAATGGAGGAGTTTATGATGCCAGAGCTTTTTGTTAGACATGTGAAACTCTGACATTTCCTGAAAACTGGACAAATTTAAGACAGTCTGGTTTCCTTAGTTTGGTTCATCTGTTTAAAATAATGATTTTCAGCTTATCTGCCTAATACTGGTGTCTGAATGCCTTGAATTATGGTCTTAAAGTTAAAATGCCCAAGATTAATAAAGTTTTTGCCACAGTTTATGAGCATTTAATTTTTGAAGTCATTGTTCAGTAAAAATCACACTGATCGGCTGCAACAACCTTATGTTTTATTGAGGATTTCATTATTTCTGCTTTAATGGATACAAAATGTTTTGTAAGGTTTCCAGACAAAAACAACAACTTTGCTCTAATGTTCCAGTGTAATCTGATCTAAGATCAGCCTTCACTGTCTCTCTGACAGTCACAGCAGAGTTACTATTAATATAAATGCACTTTTACTCTTTAAAATTGAACTAAAAACAGCTTCTTGGCAAGTTTCTGCTGCTGTTTGTGTTTAGAAACATTTTGTACACACTATATTTTAACACATTTGAATAATACAAACATTTAGCAGCAAATCAGAAACAAAACAACTGTGTGTCAATGAAATAATCTGCGTAGTGAATGAGCTGTCACTCAGCTGTCAGTGTGCCAGTGAGAAGCTCACTGCTGACCAGTGTCAGTGACACTGAGGTGAGCTGCTGAGGACATCCTGACCTCTTTGTGTCGGTAAGCCCTGGTGTTTATACCGCTGTTAGCCTGTGTTTGGAGTGGATCTATCATCCCTCAACTGCAACACTTAGAGAATAAACTCTCATACATGTGAGAATGTAATCAAACCTGACATAATGTTAACTTATAGCCCGCTGTTGTAGCTGCTGGCTGTCCGACAGCTGACAGCAACAAGCCACAAGCAGCGATCCAAAGCGTAAACAGGCCGGCTGAGCGGGGAAATAAGCGGATACAGGCCGGATATGGTTGCAATATGAACAGATCCAGGCCAGATGACATGTTACATAAACAGATCCCAAACTGTATTCAGATCGTGATCCTGATCTATTCCACATCTTTCCCGCCGTGCCAGTGGACTCCAATCTGGATTCGGGTTGTGGATCCCTGCCGCAGTCAGTTTGCTATCTGAGAGTCTTTCTGACCAAGATGGTCATGTCATTGAATTACAATGATCTTTATAGATGGAAACAATTCATTTAAATACATGAACAAATTTATTTCAGTGATAAATCCATATCTCTTTAACTCTCTACCTTTATTCATTTGATAGCCACATTTTTGTCTGTGATGTGCAACTATGCAGAACTCTTTTAACCTGGTTTCTTAAATGAATAATGGGCTGCTGAGCTTTTTCCTTATGTTGACACGGAATAATGTAGCTTTGAGCAGAAGTATGTGCAGTAACAGTTTTGAAAACGAGCTATAAAAGATGTGTGGTTGCTGATTTCCATTAAAAACAATGACCAGTGCAGCAGCTCAGGTTGACAGATGTCACACCCTTTATTTTAATGCTGTATTTACAGCAGTTTTCAGCACTAGGGTACACTGCTGAATCAACATCTGTCTACTGTCAACATATTTGCTGGGACGCTTTAGTGTATACTTGGAGGTGAGAGGAAGTTATGAAGTTATATCTACAAATCAGGTTATAGTGCAGCATTTTCAGAGAATGTCACCACAGTGCCTGTTGTTTCTGGTCTTTGCAAGCCCAGCTTCCCTGCTAGACATCCCAGCAGGAGCCTAAGAGCCCAGTTTGCCAACTGGCATATTCCTGCTCACGGCCTGGACTACAGCCTAATTATGCATCTTAGGTTCTTTGTTTTTGACAGTCACTGAGTAAATTTCTCTCTCACTTGCAATTTTCATTTGCTTTATGCTGATCGAGACTGACTGGCCAACTGGCGAGACTCCGGATTCATTGGTCTGATGGCATATGCATTTCGATTATTCTCTCCTTCCACCCACAAAGTGACCTTTCCAACCTGTATACGGGATGGAGAGTGTTTCCTGCAAGAAATGTATGCAGGTTATGCTTGTGCAGCTTGAAATGTACATTACACGCTGACTCGTGCATGTGTGTGTGTGTCTGTGTGTGTGTGTGTGGCATAGAAACGCTGAGATCAAAGATCCATCTCACACTTTGTTAATGTCAAATGTTCTTAGAAACTTTTCTTGCCCAAACTCTACAGAAGGCAGCTCTCTGTTGTGTCATTTTTCATAACTCCACTTGTATAGGCGTAATATCAGTCTAACATTACTGAGCAGGCTCTGTAGTGTCATCCAGGCTCTTTGTGTTCTGTAAAGTTAGGGCTTGTTTACTGTGACCTTTTATCATGCTCTTGTATTATCCATCTTCGCCCATTAATGTGTCACTGTTCTAAGTATCAACATGGGCCATTTTTCTCAGATAAATGGGGGTCATTTCTGATTCACCACTATCTGCCACTTTCTGCAAAGAATGTTTGGCTATTGGCGTTTTTCGTTATAGATGGATAACTGAATTTGATATATTTTTGTGGTAAGAACATACATTTTTTAGCTCTTTAGATATAAAATGGATGTGGCTCTGAAGCTCTGTAGAGCAAGCAGCTCTTACTGTAAGCCTACGCTTGCAAAACTGAATCTTACTGACTGTGAGACGGATCATGAATTCTTAGATAGCATTGCCTTATAGAAATCACATATGACTAATATTATTACCAATTACACACGTGTTGACAAACACAACCGGTGGGCGGAGTTTTAAAAGTAAGTTAAATGATCATTTCAGTTTCTGTATTATAAGATAAGATAAGATAAGATAAGATAAGATAAGATAAGATAAGATAGAACTTTAATGATCCCACAACGGGGAAATTCGAAAGTTATAGGTGCTAATAGATCCTAATTGTCTTAATAGAAAACATACTTGCTTCTAATTGTTCGGATATAAAAAATCTTTCCAGAAGGCAGACAGGCTTGATTGGAGTTAACCCATACATGAACTTGTATGCACATTTGCTGTAAACCACAGCTTTAGTTGCATGAAAAATACAATGCACTATGAATATAATGGCTTAAAAACAAATAGAGATTTTTTTTTTTTTATTGAGTCAGTTAAGGCTGAGTGGGTACAGATCAGAGTGTCCAAGACATACAGCTGCAGGTGATAATTGACCTTTGGCCTAAGGTGCTCTGGTACCAGGTATACTTGTTCATCTTCTGCTCAGACATTGTTACAGACAATCCATGAC
The DNA here is from genome assembly GCA_015052665.1 of Apistogramma diplotaenia. NCBI lineage: Eukaryota > Metazoa > Chordata > Actinopteri > Cichliformes > Cichlidae > Apistogramma > Apistogramma diplotaenia. Next base: position 3,357 of record VOQJ01016616.1, on the reverse strand, counting down.
CTGCATGTCCATGTGACATGACAAAATCACCACTGTGGTTTAGGTCAAGCAGTCAGTCCTCCCAGCCAACAATAGTTCTATTGTGCTTCTTGGAAGCTTAAAGTCTCCATTAAGAACTATGAAGTTCTCCAGTTCCTCTGCAGAATATGGTTCCAGAACCTTTGCTACTTGCTGAGATGAGTCCAGCTATGTTTAGTTTTGACCGCTAAACCTTCCACACTAGCTCTGCTTCCTTCCCGACCTGAAAGGAAATCCTCTCTGACCCAGAAATTAAACTTAGCACAGTCAATGCCACTGAATCTCATTTAGTGGTCTTTATTGGATTGGATGATTGAAGTCTGATGAAACAGGACATATTGGCAATTTAACAATATATTCATTTAACAAAAAGGGGCCTCATTAGCATGTGAAAAAACCATATACAGCCACAACAGCCTGGCAGCCCCTCCTCATGGTCCTCTTGGTCACACACTACTGTAGGATGGCATCCCATTCTTCAATCAGCAATCAAAGAAACACAAATTTCCTTACTTTCTGTGCTACATTTAGTTTGTGATCCAGGAGGTTGGCACTCCCTGCTTTTGGCTGCCCCACTTTGCACAGCACCCACCTGTCACTTTGGGAGGTGAGTCCACAGAGCGGTGGAACCGTGATATTGACTCAGGGGTGTCCAACCAAGCCCTGTGGCTCAAGGCCCAGCCGGCAGACTCCCCCTTACAGCTATGGCTTCAGGAGGGGCTCCAGGTTATCACCTTCCCTGCGAGGTACTGCAGCTCCTAATAGTCGGAGCCATTTGGATATTTTTTTAAATCGCTCTTCATTTGTTCTCTCCCTTGGGGCCAGTTTGTCCTGGGAAAATGTACTGGATGACAGTTCTTTTGGGGTATTATTTTCTTGTCAAAATAAGGTTTTAATAGCTATTTGAGATTTTGTGCTTAAGGCATTTCTAAGTTTCCAATTATGCTCTCTGATCTGTCACTGTTGGGCAAGTCAGAGTGCACTCTTTAAGTTCATATGTTTGAACTTGAACTGATCCAGGTGACTAGCACAATCTTACCACAAGGCAGGCAGCTGATCTTCAGTGGCAATTCAGATCCAGGGTCCCGGACATAAAGCTGCGAGGCTTGACAACCTATGCAATAGTTGGGCCTTCCTTGCTGGATCTTGTCTTAATCAATATCAGACCTGACCTGCTTTCACAAACAAGCTTTTAGTCTATGTCTTCTTGTGCTTTCTTTTAAAATTTTATGTTTCATGTCATACTTAATTTTAGATTTCTCTCTTGTACATCATACTAGATGCATCAGGGCATGTTCACATTCTCAGAATACAAAGTGAGCTACAAAAACTATTTTCATTCACTCACTTAAGCAGTTAAATATAATTTCCATATTAAACATTAAACCTAGAAATATTACTTGTTCAAATACAGTACTTGCCTTACTAATTAAACAAATGCAACAATCTTGCCAAATGATATTAAAATACAGCTTAACAGATAAATGCTTTAGAGCCAGTTAAAGAGTGAAAAATAACGACCTGGTAGCCACTGGACACAAACCCGATTGGTTGCTGGTCGGCAGAAACAGTGAAACTCAGTGCTAAAGTCCTAATACACAGGCCTGGAAACCTTGGAGGTTTTCAGCAGTCACAAGGTAAAATTGGTTGCAAAAACGTATCCGGTGCTGTGCCAAAACCTTCCTTGTGATTGCAGTGGTTGCTAGCTGAGTGATAGGGAAACTATGAAAAGTGCAACACAAACCAGACTGTTTGCCTTCAAAGTAAAACTAGTGTCTGTTGAAACATGGTAACTGCAGCAATGAGGCACAACTTTTACTTTGAAGGCAAACACTCTGTCTGTGTTTTATTGCCACTCCTCTAATAGTTAGCAAGTGTTTGCAGACAAATCAGTGTTGTCAGTGCAAATTAAGGGAGTGTCAGGCTATATTAAACTAGGAGTGAATAATATAGCCTCAAGTCCAGAAGAGGAGGGAGCTTCAGATGTTAACATACTGTTAAAACTGCAGAACCTCTGTTTTTTTTATGTTTTGGTTGTAAAATAAAAGTTTTTCTTTAAGCCTGATTCTTGTTTCCTAGCCAGTTATGTAGCTGAGATATTATATAATGGGATCTGTCATATATGCGCTGAAACCGTAGAAGAACTGGCTGGTGTTACCCTAGCTTGCCAGGTGGCTGAACAGTGCTTAAAGCAAAGTTGAGGTTGGTCTGGAAATCTACTTTGTAATCTGAGTTTATCGTGACATTGTGGCTTAGGGCAATGCATCAGATTGTGAGGCAGCACTTCTTCACCATTAGCTGAAGGTAAAGGTCAAGATCTAACAGCAAGGCAATTTATTTTTGCAAATACCAAGTCATAATAGACTTTTTTTTCTTACTGCTGTGCTTAATACAACTGGGTGAGGAGCCTGTGTCACGAACAAATTTATAGAGTACCTCAAGTACACTTTGAAACAATTTTACAGTTAATGAAAAATATATTCTCAATCCTGCTGCAAAACTGAAACCTTTTACATTTGCAGAAAGTATACAGATGAGGAATTAATGGCAAATTCAGTGGCTGGAAAACTGAAAAAAAACTGCCTTTTGGATTGGAGGCTCTGCAATTTTTGTTTACTCCTCTGTGTCTGCTTTTGAGGATTGACATTGTGGAAAGTGCAACAGAGCAAAATTTGTGGCACTTAACATCATTAAAATCTAAACAGAAAGACGTCCCACCCCAGTCAACTGGATCATTTACAGGCTCGTAAATGTCTTTTTCCCTCTAACATGCATTGTGTTCAAGCTGTTGGCTGGTACTGTATATGAGCCCTCTTCTTTGAACAACAAAAAAGCTTAACTTACTACATTGATTTTCCATCCTTTATTTAATCAATTTCAAATGATCTGCAAGTTTGCAGGATCAAGCATAGGAAAAAACATAAACATTTGAAAATAATGACACCCTCCCACCCCCCACCAGGTTCCAGCATCATCCCACTTACCATCCAGGAGCATGAGGTTCTGTAAGGCAGGTGCTCTTGACAGTGAACTCCAGGAAGGCTGCTGGCCCAGGCGGAGTACCTGGCAAGGTGATCAGATCTTCACCAGGATTTTCAACCTCTCACTGGCCCGAGCGGTCATCACCCCTCTGCCTAAAAACAGCCACAATCATCCCAGTGCCATAAAGGTCATCCATCACCAGCCTAAATGATTACTGCCCAGTGGCCCTCACACCATGAATCATGAAGTGCTTTCAGAGGCTGAAAGGATCAAGGATAACCCCCCCCCCCCCCCCCACCCCACCCCACCCACCCCACACCCCACCCCCACACCTTTTCCTGGTCTCCCCCCCCCCCT
>VOQJ01016612.1:23155-41115 GCA_015052665.1 Apistogramma diplotaenia | reverse complement strand
GTGAAATAAATGAAAATCCTCATTTCAAAGTGGTGAGTTCAGCTGAGTTCCCAGCAGTTTGGATCCTACAAAGTCTGTTAATGTAAAGGAAGAAACAGTGAGCATCTATCTATCTATCTATCTATCTATCTATCTATCTATCTATCTATCTATCTATCTATCTATCTATCTTAGCAGGCTCATAAATATTTCCATACCTCTCCCGTATGAACACAGGAGGCTTATGCTCCATACACAGGTCTGAATATAAGCTCTCTATATGTAAGCAGAGGAGAGCGGTTTCAGAAGCTGGATGATCCACTGGCATGTTTTCTTGCGTGTATCCTTCTCTGTTCCTCCATATCCTAATCCTCACCCTCTTTGTCTCAAAAGCTCTGTTCCTTCCTGCTTCCTTCCTCCTTGCTCACACACACTGGACATTCTCACATCAACAGCTCCACCAGCAGGTGAAAACATGCCGATCTCAAGCTAACGCTCTGTCCAGGGCAATGTGCACTTACAGCCCGACTCATTTAAATTTCCTGTCAACTGTGAGATGTTTTCACATGAACTCTCCAAGAGGATGAAGGCTATCTATCATCTTTCAACAGGCAGCAACACCAGCTGGGCAGAATTAAAGGATTATAGGACACTGTACTTTGGGGCAGAGTTGCTTCAGGCATTCCTTCCATAAGTTAACTAAAATACTGTCTGTGAAATGAGGTTCTCAACATTTTACTCTCCAGCGGGTGTCTCCATACTGGCTTTCATCTTCAGTCCTGCACAGACCCGCAATTAAAAATAATTGAGGGACCTTGCAAACCTCAACTTAAATTCCCAAAACCTTTCACTGGGGGGCAGCAGTGAGGCAAGGAGTGTGTATCTTGTGGTGATCCATGATCTCCCGGCAACACAGACAAATCTGAAGGACAGTGTGATATATTTAAAGCATTCCTGCACCACATGTGGATGCTTTTACTTCCAATGCGTAAATGAAACGCATTAGGCATCAATGGATATCTGTTTTAAGGTAACCGCCCTGCTCATGTTCACCAGCACGATTCCACATCATGAGCTTATAAAAAATACATAGATATATCTCTTTCGTCCCAATGCTTCCTAAAATGATTTGCTATTCAAACATCATAAAGAAGCCAGCTCATCTTCTTGTGAAAGACAAGATTCAGATTTTACTGCTCATAAATGCCTTATAGCCCATTTATATGATTTTTGCTTTAAGGTTCAACATAAATCATGTTATTCCAGGAAACTGCGAAGCATTAGTGAGAATTTTATGAGCTTCAATAAAATTGCAAATAAAATGTATTTGGTCTCACACTGAATGTAAAACATAACGTCATGTTTTACAGTGACTTTGTATGAGCCCTGCTTCACAGTGAGTGCCTGATCAATTTACACTATCTCACTAATGAGAAGCGTTTAAAGACATTAATGCAGGTGTTAATTCATTTTTATGTGGATAATAAACTCAGATGTAGAAATATTTTAAGAGGGCTTAGGTATATTTGAAGTTGTGTTATGGTCTCTGGATGGCAGAAAAATAAAAACTTATTATAATTGTTGTAGAAGAAAGAAAGAAAGAAAGAAAGAAAGAAAGAAAGAAAGAAAGAAAGAAAGAAAGAAAGAATTATTTTTATCGCCGCCAGGAGGCGCTGCTTCTTTTTCAGCCCGAAGCTCAGCCGGAACACGACGTGGCAGTTTACTTCCTGTTTTTTGTTTTTTTTAAACCGTATTGACATCCGTGTCAGACGTCCGTGTCAGGTCTTACGTCTGTTAAACTGGCTTCCTCAGCCTTTGCAGCAGCTTTTAATTAATTTCTCCCGCAGCTGCTGGTGTGCGGTGAGCTTGTTGCCTTACATGAAGAGCGGGCGGTAGGAGCTCGGCAGCCGGAGAGGAGAAATGATCGCGGGGCTGCTGTTGGCGTTTCTCTCGGGGCTGCTGGAGGTCTGCAGCGGCGTTTCAGCCAACAGAGGAGGGTATCCCTCATTTACCGATGAAATCCCTTTCAAAATCACCTGGCCGGGCGCTGAATTTACGCTGGTATGTCTCCTATTTTTTTGTATGAGAAACGAATTTGCTGTAGCAGGTTCAGGAGACGTTGCTGTCACTTTACAGTGCAGATTTCTTTAAAGAGGTCTTTCTCTTTCTTTCACACTCTCGCGTACAGCCAACTTCAGGTGCACCTTACAGTGAGGAAGACTTTGTCATCATGACAACAACAGAGAAGGAGAAGTACAAATGTCTGCTCCCTTCACTGACCACTGGAGATGAGGTGAGCACCTGTGACAGCTGGGGATGGCACACCTGTGTGTCTAAAGATTGTGACGGAATTAGTCCCAACAGACCAAGGCAGGGACATCTTTTGAGATTATTTCTTTGTTTCTGCACAAGTGATCATAATCACACTGCAGGTGTTGGAGGGCATAAATGTAATATAGCTTTGATAAAAAGTGTGTGAAGTAATTAAATACTTAAGTGCTTAAATACACAGTAACTGCAGGTGCTCAGCGTTGTGTCACGGTTTTTCCACATTGTAAGCAGCAACGATAGTTTGGTGAGTCATTCCAATAAAAATCAACCAAGTCAGAAAGCTAATTTTTAAAATAATTCTTCTTCAGGACCTAAAGTTGTTTGATCAGTGTCATATGCCAAAACTGTTATGTAGAACATGTGAATTGCAATGTTATTAATATAATATGACTAAATTAGAAAATGGCACAAAAGAAAACGTGGCAAGAAGATGAGCCTGATGTCAAAATGTGGATAAAAAGGAGATATAATGCTTGAAAGTCTGCCCACAATCTACTTTTTGAACTTTTCTCCAGTGAATTATCAAAAAAACAGAAGAAGGCCCTAGTGGTTGTTTCTGTTATGCAGCGTCAAAGTTCCCAGTGGGAGATTGGGAAAAAAAAAGTTGATTTGCCTTGATTTCTAGAATTAAAAAAAGGTGTATTATCTCACTCATTCTTATTGCATTTGTTTGGTGCCGCTTGGTGTCTCAGGACAGCGATAAGGAGTACGGCGGGCCCGGGCCGGGTGAGCTGCTCGAGCCGCTCTTCAAACGAAGCAGCTGCTCCTACAGGGTGAGATGCTTCAGCAGTGAGACTGAAACTGTTACCAGTTAGAAGTCACAGTCATGCTCTGTTAGCAAAGCACGACAAAAATAGCATTGCTCCAGTGCATCGCCGAAGGTGTTCGAACACTCACTCGCACTATTCGTGTGAATGCAGATTGAGTCGTACTGGACGTATGAGGTGTGTCACGGAAAGCACGTGAGGCAGTACCATGAAGAGAAGGAGACTTCTCAGGTCAGTTGTTTAAAATGTTTCTTTTAGGTGATGTGACTGAGACGTGTGCACTCTTTTCACTTTGCTGATCTCGTGTGTCCACAGAAGATTAGTGTCCAAGAGTACTTCTTGGGAAATATGGTGCAGAAGAGCCATTCAGCTGAGACGGGTGAGTTTTTATATAATAAATTGAATTCATGTTGCTTTTATATTTTTGTATTTTTCATTCAGCGTTAATCATATTTGTCATTTCTTTTTCCCTTTTTTTTTTTCCCCAGATCAAGTCGAGAAGACAAACATCAAACCATCCGAAACCAAAGCAAGTGCCATTGAGCGACCGAGCAAATCTGCCTGTCTAGTTTTTTCACATCTTACATCTGCTCTGGTGCCTTCCCCTTCTCCACTGATGTTAGGTGCCCACTAAGAATATCGAAGGCCAGCTGACTCCCTACTACTCAGTGGAGATGGGAAACGGGACTCCGTGTTTGCTGAAGCAGAACCAGCCTCGTTCCTCAGCTGTGCTGTACGTCTGCCATCCAGAGGCCAAGCACGAGATCTTGTCTGTCGCTGAGGTCACCACCTGCGAATATGAGGTGGTGGTGCTGACGCCTCTGCTCTGCGCGCACCCAAAATACAGGTAGACCTGTCAAAGTGATTCAGTGCAGCGCTTGAAAGAAAACTTCAAACTGAGCCTTTTTATTTTTCAAAAGCATCCCAGTGAATGTTGTCAAATTCACCCGCAGGTTCAGATCCTCCCCGGTCAACGCCATCTTCTGCCGGGCTCTGGCGGGCTCGCCTCTGCGGCCTCAGCGGCTCGCCCAGTTGGACAAGGAGCAAGAGGAGCAGCTTAAACCACCTTTCGGCGCCACCTCTGAGGCCAGAGAGGTAAGCCGTGCGCAGAAAAGCCACGATCACACGAGCACATGAAACGTAACGTATTTGCGTTTTGTGATCCCAGGAGGAGACATCAGCAGTCAGAGAAGAAGCCTTCACCTCCACCCACAAGCCCATGACCGTGGGAGGGCAGTCGCAGGTCACCGTCGGTACCACGCACATCTCTCGCTTGACAGACGACCAGCTCATTAAGGAGTTCCTGAGTGGATCGTACTGTCTGCACGGGGTGAGGCGTGTTTGTGTTAAAGCCGCGCGTCGATTTTGTAAACTGTTCAGTAACAACTCATCACCTCAGCGTGTGTGTTTCAGGGGGTCGGATGGTGGAAATATGAATTCTGTTATGGAAGGCATGTCCATCAGTACCATGAGGTAAGGGGAACAGAGTTATTAATGTGGTAAATGATTTCAGCAACAACAGATGCACTTCAAGCATCCTTTTGGATATATATTGGCATTAGCCAACAATAGATTTTTTTTGCCCCTTGTGTTGCAGGATAAAGAGCAAGGGAAAAACACAGTGGTGGTGGGGAACTGGAATGCAGAGGAGCACATCGACTGGGCCAAGAAGAACGTCGCCCGATCCTACCAGCTCAGAGATGACGGAGCACAGAAAGTCAAGTAGGCCATTCAGATTTTTGATCCCTAATCACTATAAACGGATACAAAAATATGCAAAATATTCATTCATTAGTTTTGTATCCTGACTACACCGGCAGTCCCTTAACAAACTAGATGCAAATTGTTTTTTCTTCACTCCGTGATAGGTTGGTTTCCCACTTCTATGGCCACGGTGATGTGTGTGACCTGACAGGGAAGCCCAGGCAGGTCATCGTCAAGCTCAAGTAGGTGAAACGAGGGTCGACACATGAGTAAGACAAAATTGTCAGTGTTTCCCATTTTGATTCACTCCTATCATTTCTCTTCTCTCTGTCAGATGTAAGGAGTCTGAGTCTCCCCATGCTGTCACTGTCTATATGCTGGAACCTCAGACCTGTCAGTATATCCTAGGGGTAAGTTTACATTTGACATCTGAGTGGCACTCTGTACAAAAACACATTGCGTTATGCGTACAGTAGTAACATTATGTAGGTTCGATGCTGAATCTTAGTCCTTTTGGGGGACCACGTAAAAGTGAGGATTATTTCACACCATAACCAGTTTATTACTAGTTTTATGGATAAATACAAGACAGAAACAGCAGATTATTTAATGACATGGATACAATTGATGTACACAAACTAATCTTGCAAACTTGCACTTTTTCTCTGTAGCAAGTTAAAATATATAACTTGGAAATAAATCCGTGGCAGATTTCTTTATTTGGTGATGATGAACATGCCTTCATACTTCAACGTTCCTGCCATACATGAGACATTTGTTTGGCTCCCAAAGCAAAAAACACTGATCTTATATCTAACTATACTTGTGTGCAGGCATGTCAGCCTAAATAATTGGCACCATATTCAAGGAAAATTACTATTTTTTTTCCCCCTTAGGTTGAGTCTCCAGTCATATGCAGGATTCTCGACACCGCTGATGAATACGGACTTCTGTCAATCTCCAGTTAAACTGGCAGAGATCATTAAACAGCGGCGGCGCACGGAGGACATAAAGAATGAGGACACTTAGTAAACAAGATGCCCTTAAGACTGCGCTGCAACCCAAAAAGAAGGAAAAGCTTGATCCTGAGGCTGGACCTCATGTAGCCCGGGAGCACAGGCCCAGCCCATGCCCCTGACCTGTGCGGTGGGTGATGAAACATCAGCCAGATCCAACTTCATTCAGGTTCAAGCAGTGGAGTTATTGCCTGAACTTCTCATCTATGCTTCTCTTTGTGATGATTGATTGATTGCAAGCAAATGAGTGACAAATCATCAGGGGGATTAACAATATTCACGGTAGTTTTGTCGTCTGTGTGTGTGTGTGTGCGCGTGTGCGTGATATGAAATGATTAGCTGCTTGACTGTGGCACTTTTTACTTGTAGATATGTGCGGTGGGGAAAAAAATGCTTTGTGGCAGGGAGACTGCTGTGTGTGTAACTTATGCATTAGAGATTGATGTGGTATAACAATAAAAGTGAATGATTAAAGGTTGTAGGATGTACAGAATGTGTGTAGGTTCATTTAAGAGGTATTCTGTGGTTTTTATGATGATGCACACTGGGACCTGTCTACAGTATCTCTGGAATAAAAACCAATGCAAGATTTAAATGAGACATTATGCTAATAAGCATGTCTACTTTGTAATTATCTAAAAATCTAGTTAATTGTAGTTAAGTGTATTTAATTGTCTTATATATTGGGCCACCAGAGGGCGCTGATGCTATGCGTGTAGTGACAGCGCAGTAACAGGTGTAGAGCCCCATCAGACTTCAGGTTTCACATGTGTACTTCCTAATAATTTATGGTGTTTAAAAAAAAAGTGTATGAGGGTCACAAACATATTTTGTTTTTGAGAAGTGAGCTCACCCAGGTGCGACCACGTCACTGACAGCCACGTGGGGGCCTTGTATTGGTTTCATAGTAGCCTGATGCAGCAGAAGCTGGTTTCACTGCTCAGTAAATCCAGCCAGAGAGGAAATAGGAGTGAAACTGGCAACTGCTACTGTACATCTGGCTTCAGGGAAAACCTCTAATAATTCAAAATCAATAAATACCTTGTTGGAACATACACTTTTATTCTAAATCTCATTCTTGTTTCAGTTTCCAAGGCAAAGATTATACTGCAATTCTGGTTCTTTTAATTTCTCCATTCACAAAAGTGCAACATCTTTCTACTGTAGGAGAAAACAAAATGTAAATACTGAGTCCAGATACATAAAATGGTGTGTTTACATGTTCCTCCTTTGATTCACATTGGATTTAAAGTCACGGTGAGATTGTCCAAAGCTTTCTGTTGCTTTGATGATTAAACCGAGGGCACGGGAATCTGGTGCACAGAGGCGCTTTCAAAGTCTTGCAGTGCATCTTGGTGAGTGTGGTAGTGCATGGCTACATAAGACTTGGCAAAGGCAAATGTCTGAGAGCTGATGGGCTGCAGGCTGGTGGGGGAGCTTGGCCCTGCCGAGGGACTGCTGTTGTAAATACTGTAGTAGGGCTCAATACGGGTGTTGATGGGAGTAGAGGTACTTGGGAGGCGAGGTTTCCGTGTGCCTGTTGCTCTCGGACTGCCGACACAATCCCGGGAATGACTGGGCCCACAAGCCTGGTCCACCAGCCTCTTCTGTGGCTTAGGTGACAGCACGTAGGCCGAGTTGGTCTCGTGATGGGAAGATTTATTGCGGTTGACTTCCAGGCTCCCCTTCCCCATCGCATGCAGGCGAGTCTTCTGCTTGCAGCAGAGAAATCCAAGTGCGGCCCACTGGATGCAGCACAGCACGCGGCGGCGGAGGCCTGCACTGTTGCGTGAGTACACAAAGGGATTGATGCCCGATTTGAGAAAAATGAGCACAAAGCCGCACAGTTCAAATTGGTAATGTGCAAAGCTACTTTCTGGTGACAAAACATCCTGCGCCAGTGAAACTCCCATCGGCAGGCAGCAAAGCAACACAGAGAACACTATAACTATACACGTGACAACTGCTTTTGAGTCTTTGGCTGTGGCCAAGTTGACGGTGGAGACCAGCTGACAGCAGGTGGCTCCTTGGGCAGCCCCTGGCACCACAGGCTGGTTGGTCCTGTTGGCATAGGCGTGGGTTTGTACATTCTGCAGTTTGTTGTAAGTCTGATTACGATACAGAGAGGGGCCTTGAACGGCACACTGCATGCTCTCAAAGCCTGCTGCAATGAGAGGCGGTGGGGGTGGAGGGCAGGTGGCATCTACAGTGATGACTGGACATTTCCTCACTTGTGCATTCTTCCTCAGGGTCTGAGCGATCATCAGATAGGACACAGACACTACAGCGACACAAAACGCAAAGTCTGCCAGGTAGACGTACAACACAACCCTGGCCTGTCCACTCCCCAGGCCAAAGTGGGGTAAGCAGGGTCCGTCTTTACGTGGGTACGCACGCATGGTGAGCAGAGCAGCCATTGTGAAGCTGGATGTCCACAGCAGGGCAGTGAGGGCCAGTGTGCAGGGGAAGGAAGCAGTGCGGTTGGGCTGTTGCCCCAAAACCATACGCAGTCTGTGCAGGGCAATGACAGCCACCGTCTCCAGGGACATGATGATGAAGCCTGAACTGGTCAAGTGGAAGGCAAAGCAGAAACTCTTTGACACGCCGTCCCCTCCGCTTGCATCCAGGAAGAGGACCAGCGCAAACATGGGAGCAGTCACGCAGCAGATGAACAAGTCACAGAAGGACAGGTTGAGGATCATGAAGTCAAAGTTGGTGCGGAACTTGCGAAACGCCGGGTCGAAAAAAGACAGGAACACCACGAGATTGCCATAAGAGCCCAGGAAGAAGATGAAGATGAGGAGGAGGGAGCAAAAAGTCAAGGTGGCAGTGTGGATCACAGCCCAGCCCGAGGGGGTCTGGGTACCCAGGGTGCCATTGAAGGTCTGCAGTCTGGGCACATCCACCGGGTCCGAGGGTGTAACAGTGGTGTTCATTGTATCAGACAATTTAGAACGGCTCCACATTCATCAGTTTCAGCATTATTCCTCTAAAAGGAAGGAGCACATGCTTCCTCCATTGCTGCCACCTTGGTAGAGAACGACAAAGCACATAAATACAATCAGATCAGCTCCATCAGCTACTCTGTACACATTCAGTACAGTCATATTTGATGATGAGCAAAATAATAACTTACAATTTATTGTAAAAGTCTAAACATTTCATAAGAAACGTTAGATATGAGCTATAAAAGGCTATGCACCACTGCATTTGGCCAATTACCTTACCTCCCCCATCCCCTTAACTCGCACACAGCAGCATCTGCTTAATTCAAAGAAAATCTCTGTACTTAACTGTTTTCGTAATGAATATAGATTTTAAGGCTTCAGAAGGCTTGTATAACCGATGCTTCTGTAACGATTTGAAAATATAGCATACTACCTGTATTCGATGGTGTGCTCCTCATCATTTCATACAGCCCGTCTTCATCATTTTTAACGGCAGCGCGATAGTGAACGCACCGCCGCTTTGGAAACAAAGAAGGAAAAATGCATTTTAGTAGCTCACCTAAACGCGACAGCCCGTCGGCAAGCGTCGATAAATTCTACGGTTCCTGACATGTTTGTATGAGTAGATGGCACCATGTTTATTTTCTTCGCGATAAATCCATCCTAATAGAGGAGCGACGGCCGCTGGACGTGCACTGAAAAATGAGTATGAAGTCACCGTCTACGTATCCGGGTATGAGCATAACCACCGCATTCAAGTAGTCGGTCCATACAAAAGCTTCCCTCACTTGGAATAACGGAGTAAGAAAGGTTTTTGAGGATATAGTTCACACATTTGTAAACGGACAATTGCACCATTTTCTGACACTTCAAATATATTACCACAGCAATTTTTTCTGCCTTCACCATGGTAACGTATTATAGTTTATGCGAAAAATGGCGGCTCCGTATTTAAACTGCCTGTACAGGGTACTGTAATGATGAGAGCCTTTGCCAAAGGCCATATATATATATATATTATTCATATATATTTATATATTATATATTTATATATATACACACACACACACACACACATCTAGAATCAGTTCCAAATTTCAACTAACATTGTTTACGAAGTAAACAAAGATTTTAATTGAACCAGTAATTGAAACTAAATTTAATTAAAAAGTAGTTATTCAGCATTGTAAACATGATAAAATCAAATGCATTAATTATTGCATTTGTCTTGCTTTTCGCAGCCCCACAATGCTTAAAGCAGAACCACACATCCTGCCAGAGCTGAAACACTAAGCGGGTGTGAATTCAAATGATCTGCATACTGAAACAAGTTCTAAAAATACCACAACAGACTTCAAGAAAATGCTGTTTTGTTAAAAACGTTTTATTTTCATCTCTTTAATTAAGCAAACAATTGTATCTTTTCTTTTAAAAAAAAAAAAAGAAGAAAAAAAAAACACTGCAGTTTTGGCACTACACTAGTTAGTGAGGTACTAAATGCTTTGATGCTTGGACTGATTTCAAGTCACCAGAGGAAACCATACTGCAAACCAATCATTTCTTTATTTTATTAAAAAGTAAATAGGACCTGTGCTAAGAGGAAATTGGTTAAAATTATAGACAGGCAGTTTTCTTTGTCTTGCACGGAGACACATGAAACGGTGATCTCACTGTGCTCGAGTCCGCACAGCAATCGAATCACAGCACAGCAGCAGGGAGTTTGTGCTCTCCCTTTCTTTGCAGCAGATGACAGCAGGCTCCACTGCTAACAGCTCAGCTATCTACTTAGTTTCAGATATACTCTCTACGAAAAGACCAAATAACAAACAAACAAACTTAGCACTTCAAAAACAAACAAAAAAAAGTAAATAAATAAATATGTTTGTGCATATTTGCTATACCATGATATATACATACATGATGCATATAACCATATATAGATCAAACAACCACACAAACATTGTGTGTTGCAAGTTCTAAGTCTAATCTAAAGAGACCATTGTTCAGTTCTCAGTGGTTTGCACCAAACACTTCACTGCTGGAAGATAGAAGAATATGTCCTACACTGGACATTGTGTTGGCTCAGAGCTGATACTTGGGATATAATCCTGAGAAATGTGTGGGACACCGCCGGATGTCTTCAAGCATCCTATCAACACTCACATGTACCCGTGGACATGCACGCAAACCACATAAGACAAAAAAAAAATATCTGTACAGTAATTTTACAAACTGCAGGTCATTCATCCCTGCTATGATTGATCCTTAAATATTAAGTATAGTAGAAATGCAAATGAGCTAAATGCATAAATACACAACATTTAAATCCATCTGAGTGCCACTCTTCTGAGGCTGCTGGGTTGTTGTGTCTTTTTTCAGTCAATAACTAGGTCCTCTCCCCAACGGAGGCTGATGTCTGTACAGACTGGGGCTGTTCCAAACTGATTCAAGTAAAACACAAAACAAACAATAAAAGGAAATGTCTATTAAAATGAAGATAATATCGTCAGGGCCATTAATATCTTAGCAACAGTGTAAAATAACAATACCAAATTTTAGGCATAGTAACAGGGAGAGACCAGCAGGTCAGTGAGGACGAGCAGCTGGTCATCTGTGAACTGCTGCTTATGCTGCTGCCAGTTGTCGTGGTGCGTACGTCGGAAGTTTGACAGAGTTTTCTTTACGGTCATCTAAAAGGAGATGCCACAGAAATGATGGTTAGCTTTTGGACATGTAACAACACATGGTGATTAACCACTGATTATACATACTTCAATGGGCTGTGTGTCGTTGAGGTGAGCACTCAGGTCCATCAATAGCTGGGGCATCCAGGTGGGTACGTCATATGGACTCGAAAGGATACAAGCACTCAACCCAAGAACACCAGCATGGCGGCGCACCAGGTCTGCAAACACACAAGAGAAGGGATTTCATTCGAACCACAGTGAACAGCACCTAATCTTTATTAGTTAACGCTGGGCAAGTTCCTTACCAGCAGAGGGTATGGTGTCCACTACGGAGCCAAGTTCCCTCTTTCTCTTCTTAGGCAAGCGAGTCTTGCACAGAGCCTCAAAATGTGCCTGCATGGGGGCATCCATGGACAGGAAATTGCACTGAAGGAAGCCACTGAGTGTAGTGGCGGCCATTTCTCTTACCTAGAAAACAAAGGCAGAAAATAAGATTGGTGTAATACCAATTACAAAACAATCCAACAACAACTAAAGGACACCGAACATATCATGATGGAGCCATCTTCCCGCCATAACATTACAGTGTTTGAGTCATCCCCGCGTTAGTAAAGATATACAACATATTCCAGCAAAAATATGTTTTATATTAACAATACTCGTATAACGTATAATCAAATAATTTTTAAGCATGCAGTAAAAGCTTGATATTCTGTGATTATCTTCAATGTTTCTACAAATACTTTTGGTAACCACATCCTAGAACTAACAAAACATTTCCAAGGTAAACAAATGAGAGAAAATACATACTGCACTCTTGTACAATACTAAACAATGTGTATTTATTTAATCTATAACAATAAGCCAGATATAATGCTTACTTATTAGATATGCACACCATATTATACTCCTGTGTACAGGAATATGACTACATAATGCATCAATACTAAATAATCTGCTGATATAAATGCATTATGTATAGCATCACTATAATCATAAGGCAACCAAGTTGTTTAGATTTGAGCAATATTGCTGAGCAGTATGTACGGCTTTAATATTGCTCAATGATGAGCCATAGACTGTAGTATTTATGGTCATGAGTCATTCCTGACGAACATGATAGACAATGCTCAGCCAATCAGAAGTTGGCATCATAGGCTAATCAATAAGGTTGCAGACTGGCTCTTTACCTAAAAAACTGGGATTCCCCAGTTTCTCAGTATCTAGCTACTGCAAGCTGTTCACTGACCTAGGTTAGTTGCTAGGTATGGGGAATGCCCACTTTCTCCATTTCTGTCAGTAATGGTCAAGTTGGTATAACGCAACACAATATGATCACAGTATTAGGCTAGCCAATCAGGCATGAGAAAGCAGCCTGAAATCATCCATGTTGTTTACTCTCCACTTCAGATAAAGTCAGATATAGCCAGACTGTACAAAGGGTACTAAATATCCAGGAGAATGAACATTATGTTCATTGAAGGAACGCATCAAAGTTCATGGCTGAACTCCTCAAGGTTTTGGAGTCTTTAGACCTGAAAGGTAAAACCTCACGAACAGACGCCCGGACGGACGGACAGACAGGCAGATGGCTGGATGGTAAGACAACAATATCCTTCCTCTTTATATTAGGCGCAAGGACAAAAGGCTGACGTTTGCTTATAATGGGTTAAGATCGTGTCGGGTAACTGGCCACCAATTGATCCATTTAAAAGGTTTAAGACTCATCATCCAATTATGATCATTCCTGGACCCCTGTGGGTTAATCATTACTGAGGCTCTAAAGTATGCAACTCCATCAATGGAAGAACAATTTTTAGAGGACACAAAATTCATATTTCTACCCAAAACAATAGAGCAAGTGGTACTGCAAAGTAAAGTTACATACTAACACATGATCTCCAGTACCTTAGCGACTGCTGTACTCTACCAGCCATGCTACAGTTTCAGGGGCAGATGCAGGGTGGTCTGCTAGCATGTACACTGGCTACCTGGACTTACACAGCCAGCTGGGGACTGGGGGTGCTTCTCTATAATAGGAGCCAAATGCTTCGTAGCACACTATTCTGGCTCTGTTCTCAGTGGAATTCAAACAAGAAATGTGTACATATCTTTGAGCAGTGTTTTTCAGTGGAAAGACATTTCATAATACAAAAACAAATAAGTTGCATAGCTGAGGCCTATAAATTAGGCTTAGGGTACTTTTAAGAGGGGAAAAAAAAAAATTCCATCCCCCACTTCTTTGTCTCTACTCCATCCATTTCCCTTTCACTCTCCTTCAATCTGAACGTTATCGCCATAGCAACAGATTACTGCAGCCCGTGGTTTCCATAGCAACGGCTAGAGGACTGGAGGGGGGAAGAGAGTAGAGAGCCATGAGGAGAGTGCTGAATCACTACAGTGAAGCTGAAAGACAGCGCCAGTGCCTGCTAGCATAAACAAGCACATAGTGGCCAGTTGCTTGGCGATTGTTATATAATCAGGCAGTCACATGTTTCTTTATCTTCAAGCTAGGTTCCAGTTTCTGTTTATGCCAGACCAACTACACGTTTCTGCATTTGTCTTTACATTTTGAGTTACCTCGAGCTGCTCGTCCTCCAGCAGTTTTATGACCAGTGACCGCACATCATTCACCGCCTTCTGGTCACTCATGAATGTGAACAGATTGTAAAAAACCATTATCTGAAGGTATGTGAGCACCGTGTAGCGAGCGTGCCAGGAGCTGCTGCCAGCAATCTGTAACACACAACAACAGACCCAGTCTCAAACCAGTTCTTCTATTGGAACAACGGATGAATACAGAATATAAAAGAAATGAAGATACAGATTATATAATGTCGGAATATTTTAAGCATAAACAGACAGGTGCCTTTAGTTCTTTGGTTTTTCCCCACAGAATCTCTTTTTAAACACTGACTGATCTTTTAGGCTCCAAGGCTGTAATAAGCTGGAAAAAGCTCAGTGTTGTGTGATGCAGCCAGAACAGCCAGGTGACCTACCTCCTGTAGGACACTTAAGACCATGGGGATCTGTTCTGAGTAGAGGAGTCCCTGAGACATCAGAGACAGGCAGGTCTTTGCATCCCTCTTTAGTTCATCATAACTGTCATCATTTTCAACAGGAGCAATCTGAAACAGAGGACAGAAACAGGTAAAAAAAAAACAAAAAAAAAAAACTTGGAAGTTTGTAGTGACGAATCCAGCTAGGCTAAGACTGAATGTGAGAGTATTTCACCTTGAAGAGCAGCGGAAGCAACTGCAGTTGCTCTGAGACAGCAGTGGAGAAGGAGCGACCAGCACTTGCAATCAGCCACTTTAACACTGCAGAAATTTAGAGACGGAAATGTTTATGTTTCATCAGTGTTTCAGCTGGGTGTGTCTCACAAAGAACCTGATTAGGTTAATGATGACAGACCATCAACCCACCTGTTTTGAGCAACTTGATTGCTTGTGTCCTCTCGTCTTGCTCTCCCACCTCATTCTCCTCGATCACATGGTTCTGGATTTCCTCATCTCCTTCATTTAGGGGTTTCAGCCGCAGCAGAATTCGCTCTGTGAAGTCCGAGATGCGCGGGGAGGTGGTCGGCTGAGTGTATGGCAAGTTGACGTCAATCATGAAGATGTATGTGAGCACGCTGGAAGGATTGCATATTAGAAAGTATTAAAACAAAAAGAATATTCAAAATAGTTTATAATAACCTGATAATGACACATTTAACTCGGGGCGTGAAAATGCTCTCACCTGCCGATGCGCTCCCGTACATTCTTGTAGACCTGGGTGAGTTTGGGCTCCAGGTATTGCAGCAACCTGTGGAGTAGCTCAGGTACCCGCCACTCCTGCTGAGCTAGACCACCTTGGAGCACATAAAGGCGACTGGAAAAGCAGCACAAACATCACGGTTTGTTAGTATCAGCAACAATGACAGGATCTGCTGAAAGCGGCAACTTCTGTACTCACCAGGCATCGACGAAAGAGCCCCCCTCCCCATTTACTGGGGACTCCATTAGCATCTCAAACAACCAGTGAAGCTTGCGTGGATCTCTGCTCTCCTGTCAATGAGGAAAAACAACAGTCACTTGGATGGAACGATGACTGATGGAGGAATAGAGGTGGAAATTAATGAACTTAAGGCTTACACAGGCTGTAGCGATGCAGGTGCCCCAGTCTGCATAAGTTTCTATGGTGATGTTTGCCAGGGCAGTACGGAGCAACGGGCACAGCAGCTCCCAAAGACTCTCAACCTGTTGAAGATTGTGTTTTTGCTTTACAGAACGGCATTTTCCAAGGGCAAAGTTAACACAGTCTAACTAACCTAAACAACCACAGTGAGAGTGAAGGCGTGGTTGCTGAAAATCCTCCGCACGGCTCATAATTATAAGAATTCTCCAAAATATAGTTAGAAAAATGCAGAAAGTTTGCAGGCTCAAAATCTGTACCTTTAAAAAGCTCCAGTGCTTGCTGCCTCTGATCAGTCCAGAGATGATCTCCGCAACACAGCGCTGCTTGCTCTCATGGGAGTCTGTCACCAGACGTTCCATATGTGGCCGAAACAGAGGCAGAAAGGCATCAGAGAAATTACGGAACAATCCCTGGAAGAGAAGCGGAAGGCAAGTTAATTCGTGTATTTATTCACTTCAGCTGTGTTTCCTCCAGCTTGGATCTACTGGCTGACCTTAAACAAGCAGAATCTGCGTGGGCTGAACTTGTCTTTGCCCTTACGGTCTTCAAGTGACAGAAACTCTATGAACTGGTCAATGAACACTGGGTCTGAGAAATGGTCAAAGATGATCTGCTCTCGCTGTGAAGAAAAGCAGAAAATACTCATTTTGTAGTTAACATGATTTCACACTACTGTGTTATATTGTTCCTGGGGTTGTTTATATGTACCTCTGTCATTTCCTCTCTGGCCAGGTTTTGCGTGGGTTGCTCCTCCTGTGCCGCATACATCATCAGGTTTCTACAGAACAATTAGAAAGTTAGATGAGAAAAAGGGTGGAAAAGGAGGAAAAAAGTGACCAAAAAAAACATGAATGAAAACAAGAAAGTTAAGTAAAAAAAAAATATTAAGAAACGCAGTTTTAAAATCGAAACCTTGGCCAGCAGTAGTATCCCCAGTGAGTTTTTTCCACAAACACACACTGATCCCAGTCCTGCTGTGTGCGTGGAAGGCTGCTGCTGTTATACTGCAGCCACTGGTTGTCTGGACGATCCCCTGCTTCAAAGCTACGTAGCTCTTGCAAGCCACCTACCAAAGATAAAGTCCAGATTTTGAGATGACCTTTAAGAAAGTTTAAGAACACACAAAACAGTAGTGGAAAAAATAAAACATGCTTACAGAGCTCAGAGGAGCTGACAGGGACTTTCTTATGCGGTCTCTTTATTTGTTTCATGATCCCTGCCACAGCTGATATTGCCACCTAATGGACAAAATGTGACATTTCAAGCAAACTTTCCACAGCAATGACTGAACTACATGCATATACTGCTGGAGAGGAGAAAAAAAACAACTGCATCTGTGTTCAAACAGGTCTCGTTATTTATGTGTGCCTCACCTTACGGACATATAGAGATTCATGGTTGAGGCTTTTCACAAAGAACAAAACAGCAGCTGGAGGGAGTTGGTGGTCATCTCTCAGCAGCAAAGAAAGGAAGCCAATTGCAACGTGTTCAAACTTCCAAGGCCTGGAATGTAAAACAAAACTATAATAAGAGGCAGTTATAAGTAAATTACCACAATTTCATGACGTGTATATTAAATAAACCCACAAGTTCCCGCTGCTGAGGCAGTCTAGCAGGTCACCAATGAGCTGCTTGTATTTCCTATAAAAATGAAGGACAATATTTGTGTTTACGTGAATTTTGTAAAAAAAAAAAAAAAAGTTTAGTGTTTAGAGATTTGTGTTGTTGCTCAAGGCTGTAAAACTTACTCAACAGACTCCGTGTTCTTGAGCTCTTGTCTCTTAAGACCTTCCATCACTTCTTCCTCAGAAGAAACAGGTTCCTTAGGTAAAGGATTCCCAGTAGTCATAATCTCTTTGGCTACAGCACAGCACTCATCAGGGATCTAACGGGATGGAAAAGGATAAAACATACTTTATAGTAAAAAAAATACTTTGTCCAAACATGTAAACCCCATAAGGAGGGAGTGATGTATTGAACTCAGACTATCAGCAGACAAAGGCTCTGCTCTTTGACATTACTGAGTCAGACCGAGTCATAATGAGAGCAGAGAGTAAGAATATATATTCATAGACAGGTTTTTAAGTTTAACAGACCAAGTGTAAAGCAGGTCATTGCTCTCCTGATATGGGGACAAATTCAACATGCTTAATTTCAGTTGGATTTTTATTTTTGATCTAGTTGAATGAGGCCTGACATGAAAGCTTTCATTCTTCGTTCATTTTTACCATTTTTGTTAGCATTACACTTATAATGACTTTAGCCACCAAAATATAGTTTCGTTTCTGTGTGTGTGTGGGGGGGTGGGGGGTGGGGGGGGGGGGGGGCGAGAACAAAAAAAAAAAAGAA
>VOQJ01016612.1:5066-20770 GCA_015052665.1 Apistogramma diplotaenia | reverse complement strand
AAGAAAAAATTAAAAAAAAAAAAAAAAAAAGAGGGCGGAGGGTGGAAAATTGCCTTAGAATATAGTTGGGGGGGAGGGGGGGGTTGCAGATTATAACTCAGTTGCAGAATAAAAAGATCACGGGCGTGGGGGGGGTTAAAGTGAGTGAAAGCGTACGTAGCAGCTGTCTCATCACACTACAGATAGCATCTCTGTAGTTCTCTCTGGACTCATCTGTGGGTGGAGATAATAACAGTCTAAGTTTATATTCCAACAAAGACTATAATTTATATCTAATGTAAAATATTTTCCAATAGTTCTTTAAAAAAAAACACAGATCAACGCACCATACTCCATTCCTGTATAGAGGGTGGTCTCATCTAGATTCACCATGCTATGAACCCTGGGAGGGGGGAAAAATACAATTAACACTAAGCAGAAATAAAGTGGGGATTTCTTTGACCCGTGTACATTAATGAATGTTAGTGATGCATCACCCCGGTTTGCTTCACCACAACTCAGTTTATCATTATCAATGCCATTACTAACAGTTCAGGGATAGGCTCTCCTTTCAGTGGAGGCATCAGACTCCCGGCTCCTAGGAGGCAGTGCTGAACAATGGTGAGGCTCTGTAGGACATCGTCTCTGAAAGTACAAAATTATAAAAATTAGAATTATATCACAAGGATGTCTCAAAGAACACATCACCTGCTCAAATAGCATATTCATGTACTTGAAAGAAAGTGATTAAGTCTTGAGCTCAGCAGTTGATATTTACAGATTTCACAGTAATTGTTGGTTAACAGGTACTGCATAGAACTGTCCACATTTTATACATTAAGTTTATTTCATTCAATATTGATAAAGATATTTGACAGATTAAATACAGAGATGAGACAGCCGAGAGACGGATGAATGATGGAAAGATTGATGACAGAGATTAAACCAACATAAGAGGAGGTAGGGTTATGGTTCTTGTTCTCTGCAGTTGTACTATTTAATATGTATCTATCTGCCTAAGTTTGACTTCAATATGTTGCACGGTTACTGAAAGTGGGCAGACAGACGGGCAACAGAAAAGTGAACCCTACGTGTCTCCCCGCCTCTCGGCAGACGACACGATAAACAGAATACAGGGATTATAAATCAACCAAAATTAAGAAAAAGGTAGTCTAAAGTTAATTTTAGACTTCTGACTGCACTCAAGGATTCCTTACCTGGTCATGTCCTGTTCACCTTCTGCAAATCTCTTAAGGCGCTGAAGTTCAGGCTGAAGAATAAGGTCCAGTAAATAAAAAGCAAATGAGGTCTCCTCCACGCTGGGTACATGCCACCGAATATCCAAATTCCACAAGTCCCCAGGCCGACCCCAGTCCTGCATGGGCAATAACATCAAGCAAATTATTATACAACACACCTGACAGCCCTGCAGTGCTTTTTCATATTTTTATTCTGTATTTAGTGGTATTTAATAAAATTCCACTGTGGATTAAAATGTTGGTGACCTTGACGACTAATCATCACTACTGTCACTAGTCTGTAAAAAAGATACTAGTTGGTTAGCCTAAATATTACGATTTTAATTGATGCCCAGTGTCGTAAGTGGTTGTCCTAAATGTTACACAGCGATCTGCCACCAAATAGAGCTGCAGCACTAATATCGTAATAAAAAAAAAAAACTATTAATCTTGGCCTGATATTTTTATATGATCTAATTTTTTTTCTTTTTTTTTTTTTTTTAAGTTTTACAACTAAGCGCACCTCCTGAGAAACACTGTAATTTCCTTCATTTCCAGCTACTTCCTCAAAGTTTGTACAAAGAAGCCAAGAAACTAGAGGGACCAATGTGTTTATCCCAGCAGTTTGCTTCTGTTGGCCAACACCACATGTAAAACACCAGGACACCAAAAGGTGATTAAGACACGCAACGCACCCCCATAACCACATAACCGCAGACACAACATTGGCCACTTAAGGAGGTTATGTCGTAGCTCTACAAAGATCCAGTGTTGAAGTCTGAATCAGGCTGTGGCCCCACAGTCCAGTCCCTGATAAGTTGAAGAAAATAGATGGCTGGATGCTTGTATGGTATAGTTTCATTATCATTTTAGATTTTACTTTTAACTGGGATGCGTGTCGTGAGCGAGCATCGTTCATAATGCACAGCACAATGTGCCACACTTAAGTAGCAGCTTATTCGTTTTTCGAATGTTAATTTCTCCGATTGTAATGATGTACAAACATCATTTGCAGTAACGCGTTTTCTTACCCACATCTATCCATCTCTTCTGCTTATCCTGTTTTCATATATCAATTTAAGTATTTTCTTCTTTGTTGTCTGTTTGGAGTATAACGTGCGATGTTCGTAATGCGCTGTTCCTCACACTTAAGCAGCATTTAAAGTGCAATTCATTATTGAAGCACACAATTAGTGGTTTCAAATGCCTCTGGCTGTTCAGTGTTTGACACTGTCCATTAAAACAGTCCTAAAATATAACTTGATATCCGAGTGTTTCTCAGTTTTAGACTAGTCCGATTTTCTCCCTTGTTTAGTCAACTAAGAAATTAGCTGCCAGGAACATCCATAGTAGATACAATAGCTAAAGGTGGATTTGCTATTGACAAATGCAACTCTGAGTTCATTAACAGCTGATAAATCATTTGTCACAAGATTAACTCACCATCAACCCAAAAAACTAATATTCTAACTTGGTAACCACAAGAGCCATCCCATTTCCTCTGTGGTGCAGGAGACTAATTGAGTCAAGTAATCTACTACCCATGTCTCTACCGAGGAAGAGACTTAATGAGATCAAAGGACTAAAGAAAGGAGTAGGGAATTAATCAAACCAGGTCATAGCTTCACTGAGACTTATCTAGTTAAAAAAACAAACCTCTCTAATTGCAAGTGCCTGTTTTCGACCTTGACTCACCAAGTGAGTAAAGTAGTATTCTTTGAGGCTCTTGAGTTACACAGTTTCTAAAGGTAAATGCACCTGACAGCAAAACCAGTGTGACATTTGTACCTTGATAGGTAGATAGTCACTGACTGGCTGATGGAAGCCTCCTGGCACACTGCAGTACTCTGTGGGGTAGATGAGGGCAGTTGAGCGAAGGATGTGGTGCAACAGGTTGCAAGCTAAAGTGTAGCCCTGTTTACACTTGAGACGGAGTGTCAGCTGCAAAATCTGAACCAAGTCCGAACGATAGGGCAGGATCTTATCACCATCCACACGAGACACCTGCAGGTGCACAAAGCAACAATATAAAACTTTCAATGATTATTGAAATAATGAGTACAGAAATACAGATGTTAACTGGAATTATAAATAATTAATTCACCTCAGAGAGCAACTGAAGACTCCACAGAAATTCCTTGTCAAGCTCCTCCTCATTCAACACTTCCTCATCTGTTCACAAGAAGTGTGCATCAGGCAAATGACAGGGATTCAGGGAGGAAAATCTAAATTGCATATTTGGACATATCTTCTATCTATGCTTATTCCCGTGTAATGATCACTTACTGACAGCGATTTGATTTATGGCATTGCAGCAGTGTGGTACAAACATCTTGAGTGACTCTGCAGGGTGACACTGAAAACAGAAACAGAATGAAAATGAAGCAAACATATTTAGGAGCTACACGAGGAGTGTGAGGGGATAATACTTACCTTAGCAGCAGCTCTACACATGTCGGCAACCATTCTTCCAGCAACACGAGTTTCAAAGATGTTTGTGGTTGCAAAGTTGAACACCTTTTCAAGAGCCACCTAATGAAATGAGGTGAAAAATGGGTTTATATGTATAAATACTGTAGATATAAGCATACACTGTTTATACACATACCATATTTCCTTTAATAGATGCAACAATTGTGAATTTGTGGGGCTGACAGCAATGTTATAATACCTCCAATAAGCTGATGCTGATTTTTTCTTCCACCTTTGTTCCACATAAAGCAAGTATTCATCATAATAATAAAACTTAAAGGAGTCAATATACAATCTTTGAACTTTTAGCCACAGCAAAATTGGTGCAACACATAAATATTGACTACAGAAATCAACATAATTTTTTATTTGCCAATATCAGTTAACAAGGCAAATTTCAGAAAAGGGGACTGATGCTAACATATGAAGGCTGGCCCCAGATACATTCTAGGGAATAAACAAAAAAAGAAGAAGCAGCAGCTCCTGGATAAATATATGCTGGTTACCTAATGTAAGACATTATGCATTATAATGCAGTATTATACTGTTATACATTTTAAGAGATTTCAAAGGAACATGCCAGGCATGCTTAAGTGGGTCACACTGTTTAATTCATTCAGATCCTCTTCACTATGTCACTCTTTAATCCCATCCAGATGTTGTACAAGGTAAGCTTGCAAATGTTCCACAATAAAACGCCCATTAAAAAGACAAAGGATTTCTGTCCACTTAAACAGTAAAAGGTATTTAATTTGAAACCATTAGAAAATGTGCCGAGCAGAATGTATCAACTTTAATAGGACATGGAGGACTTCATCTAAAAATAAGATCAATTATACACTGCTTAAAAAAATAAAGGGAACACTCAAATAACTCATTCATTCAGATCTAGGATGTAATATTTGCATTGAATGCTTTGTTTTGTACAAAGTTGAATTTGCTGACAAAAATCACACAAAATTAAAGTGGAAAAATACACTACAGGCTGATCCAGCTTTGATGTAATGTCCCTAAAACAAGTCAAAATGAGGCTCAGTATTGTGTGTGACCTCCACGTGCCTGTATGACCTCCCTACAATGCCTGTGCATGCTCCTGATGATGCTCTGGATGGTCTCCTGAGGGATCTCCTCCCAGACCTGGACTAAAGCATCTGCCAACTCCTGGACAGTCTGATGTTGGTGGATGGAGCGAGACATCATGTCTCAGATGTACTCAATCGGATTCAGGTCTGGGGAATGGGCAGGCCAGTCCATAGCTTCAATGCCATCATTACTGACCCACTGCCAAACTGGTCATGCTGAAGGATGTTGCAGGCAACAGATTGCTCTCCACAGCATTTCCAGACTCTGTCACGTCTGTCACATGTGCTCAGTGTGAACCTGCTTTAATCTGTGAAGAGCACAGGGCGCCAGTGGCGAATTTGACAATCCTGGTGTTCTCTGGAAAATGTCAAGTGTTCTGCACAGTGTTGGCCACAACCCCCATTTGTGGATGTCGGGCCCTCATACCATCCTCATGGAGTCAGTTTCTAACCATTTGTGCAGACACATGCACCTTTGTGGAATGCTGGAGGTCATTTTGCAGGGCTCTGGCAGTGCTCCTCCTGTTCTTCCTTGCAAAAGGCAGAGGTAGTGGTCCTGCTGCTGGTTTGTTGCCCTCCTACGGCCTCCTCCACGTCTCCTGGTGTACTGGCCTGTTTCCTGATAGTGCCCTCAGCCTCTGGACACTACGCTGACAGACAGCAAACCGTCTTGCCACAGCTCACATTGATGTGCCATCCTGGATGAGCTGCACTATCTGAGCCACTTGTGTGGGTTGTAGAGTCTGTCTCATGCTACCACGAGTGTGAAAGCACCACCGACATTCAAAAGTGACCAAAACATCAGCCATAAAGAATAGGAACTGAGAAGTAGTCTGTGGTCCCCACCTGCAGAACCTCTCCTTTATTGAGTGTGTCTTGCTAATTGCCAATAATTTCCACCTGTTGTCTATTCCATTTGCACAACGGCATGTGAAATTGATTGTCAATCAGTGTTGTTTCCGAAGTGGACAGTTTGATTTACTTGAAGATATATTGTGTTATTTTAAGAAAATCTTGAATGAAAAACTTGCCTCAAATATAAACATTCTTTTAAAATAAAAGGCCCTTTGCCTTCTTTCAGCTGAGATAAACACAGGTCTCATTCACAAAAGAGTTGCTTCATTACAAATGGCTCGATTCTTATCCAGTAAGCAATACCACCAGAGATATGTCCGTCTGTCCCAAAAACCTATTTTCCTACATGGCAGCAACCCAAAACACATTAAGACTTGATCATAAAAAACAATCCTAAGCAAAAAGAACAACAAACTGATCTGCAATAGGTAGCCCCACAGAGCCCTGATCTTAACATGCCAACAAGTCGATTTTCTTATGCTTGCTGGAAACTGGACGAATCAAGAAAATTAAAGAAATATGTCATTATTTAAAAAGCATTCAGTACAATGTTTTAGTTTTCTATAGTACTGTTTTTGTACAACTAAGAGCATGAAAAATAAGACTGAGTCTTAACCTTGAAGATGTCCAAGGAGCACTGTGTGAGGATCGTGCTAAAGGTTGAAGACAGCCCGAGCTCTACCAGGCTCTCCAGATGAGTCATTTTCTCAGTTTCTGTTTCCTCTCGAGTCTGTTCCAGAGTGCTGCTGTCTATCAGAGCAAAACATCTGTGCAGGGGAGGACAAAGAGAAGTAGAATAATTTTTTTTTTATAAGTTTCCTACTTAAATTCAAAATCTAAAATATACGTTTGGTTATTTGGCCTGAAACCAGACTGTAAAATGCTGTAATATATATTCTGCATCCATCAACTATCTAATAAAGGACCTGAACACACTAACAAGTGATTTGAAATCCTAGTTTGGAAGCCACAAACTTTATTTTGGTCACACTATTGTTAATTTTTTTCAGCCCTGATTTGAAACCAAGTTTTGACTACAGAATTAGTGAGTGATAGAGCCATGAGTCCCTCATTGGTCATAGGTTACTGAAAGCAAGTACTGCTGCTGAATGGCATGCCTTTCGATACAGTGTTTTTGCATCAATGCTTTACATACCTGTCCATGAACTGAAGCACAAAGTCTTCAAACTCAGCTGAGGCTGAACACAACTCTCTTTCGACCTTAAAGTTGCACAAAAAATATGAAAAAAAAAGCTGTATGAAGGATCATTTAACACTTAAATATGAAACAATGGATAAAGATACCAGCAATTCACCTCTGTCAAGTCTATTCTTTCATGCAGGGCAGACGAACAGTCCACCAAAGGCACAAGCGTCACAAACGTAGCAATAAACTGGAATGTGATCTGTAGGAACATGAATCATATTTGCATTTGTTTAAGGAAGTTCAACCAAATAAAAAAACAACAACAACCACAAAAAACGCCAAGATTTCAGAAAAAAATAAACATGAACATCAGTGAAGCCCACCATGCACTTGCTGAAATCATTTGGGTCAACACCAGGCAGAGCCCTCATGAGCAGGGGTAGCATGTGAGTGGGCCCCTCAGGATAGCGCTGCCCACCTGACACTAGGCTCCGTGCCACACCAATCATACAGCTCAGAGTGGCAGTCAGCTGGTGGGGCTCTGTTAGAGTCTCTAAAGCAGGGTATGTTCTATGGGAGGGAGAGTGAACAATCAGTCTTTTGTTGTCATTACAAAATGTGCCTTTTTTTATTTTTTTAATCTAAAGCAGAAAACTAGACAGGGCCGCAGATTTCTCTGAAGCAGAAACTGGGTCAAATTTTTGTTTTGGATTTTCTAGTTCAGTACAAACTCACTTCTCTAGTACTGGAGGAATGACCAACTCAGGTCTCATTAGTGCTAGGTTCTGTAGGGCCTGGGCTGCATCGAGACTGCCCGTCTTGCTGAACATGGCCAACAGAACTGGCTGCATCATGCTCTCCACAAAGTCAGTGATATCCTCCTCTGTGAGTTTGTGACTGTCTGGAATCGGCGTGAGCCATGTGGGCTTTCTGTAGCGCTCTCGGTGAAGCCGCCGGACCACGCTGGCTGGGAGCCGCTGGAGCAGCTTCATGAGCTTCATCTGCACATAGGAACAGAGGGGTGAAAAGACAGATGCATGACAATGAGGTGACACAGGGGTGCTTCCATGTACTCCAGACAAATGGAGAGGTAGAAGTGGAGAATTTAGAGGTCATGACAGATTTCTGGCTCACAGCAATGCTGCCATTCTCATTTTCAAAGCAGTCATGTTGTTGTTAAACATTTCAGGCAGATCATCAGTTGACTTCAGCAGCAACGTTTTTTTTTTTAGTTGAGTGCAAAAAAAATATTTACATGTAATTTAAAAAAAAAACAAAAACAGCTAACTGGCAGAACATTTCACATCTTTCCAATCAGATGTGACTCATACTCATAGCAGGACATGTTAATGCCTGCAGTGCTTCAAATCTAGAACAGGGGGATCCTCAAAACAGAAAGGCATGTGGTCCTAGTGCCAGTGACCTTTAATAGCATGACAGTTATCTCACTCACGTGTCCTGCCGTTATTTCTGAACTTGAGTCTGATGTAAACCTTGAACACCAAAAAGATTCAGGAGACTTCCTGGAAAATGATATGCGAGTGACTACTCCCCCCGTCCCTGTTAATATGATGCTGGAGTTATGGCTGCAACAAGCTGGATGAGTGATGTACTTAAACTCACTGAAGGAAGCCAGCACAACATGACTCAAGTTTTATATTGATTTAGTTATTTATGATAGTCTCGTGGTTATATAAACAGCTTAAACTCACTTATTAAAACAGAAAGTTACGATTTTTTTCAAACCATCAACTGCAAACCATTACAACACACTTTCATTACTATCAATGGTAAGTAATACATAGAGCATGTCATTTACAGACCTTAAAAAAACGATTTATTATTTAAGTTACTGTGAGGTAGAATGTGAACACAAACATCCTGTAAGCTTAGGTTGTTTACTGGGACAGACTGCTGTTTTTTTCTGTATGTCTGACACTAAGTAGTAGGAAGGCATTTGTTGTTGAGAAAAAAAAATGGTGTCATGTATTGCCATGCACCGAACTAAGCGGAGTCAAAATGTTGTGGGGTTATTTTTGTTGCTATTTATACTAAACTAAGCTGAACTAAACCACACTAACACAGTTCTAACAAGAAGTGTTGCTGGGCACAACAAACCCTGCCCTCGGTCGATGTTTCATCTGATGTGAACCTCCATCTCACAAACAAGTCATTCTCCAAAGACAGATCATATCCCCATCAAAAGTACCACAATCATGAACATTAGTGATATTCTTCTTACTGCAACAAAGGAGGATAATGTCTTTTTTCAGATATGGAGAAAAATATGCATTAAATGGAGTTTCCCATGTGGTTTGGCCCTAGTTCTTGGCCCTCCACAACTGCGTATTGAATATCAGATGAATCTAACAGGTTCTGAGGGAGCTATGACTTTTTAATATTTTGCTAAGGGCCAGAGATAGTTTTTTTTTCCTGATTTTTCTTTTTAGCTTGACCCAATCAAGTGATCTAGAGGTCACTGGGTATCTTTTGTACAAATTCGGTAGCAATCGGGTTGGTAATTTTGTTGCAATGTTGCAAACAAACAAATCAAAAATATACACACACACACACACACACACACACACACACACACACACACACACACACACACACACGCACGCACGCACGCACGCACGCACACGGCCCCGTCCGGAGGCGGGTAATTAAGCAAAGTCCCTCAGCTTAATATTTAATTAGAAAAAGGTTTTAACTTTAACTGTAACTTGAATATTTAGTAAAGAGAATTTAATGTTGCGGACAATTCAGGATTAAAGGGGTTCTAAATATATACTCTTCCTCCACTTATAAGCTATTTTGTACTGTTTATATAATAAGTCAAGGTAGATGTCTAAAAATGGTGATGCAATTACCAATCAATTATATTGAACTGCTGCCCCCTGAACATTTATGGTTTCCTCAGTTCCACAGACATCCGAAAGTAGTAAGAAATGACTCACCAACCATCGGCCATGGTTTGATGGGTGAAAGAAGGATGTAATACTGTTGAAAAGGCCACTGAGCTGTGCTTGAGCTTGCTTGCTTGGTCCTCCCTGAAAATGGCACAGCAGGGGTCACTGAGTATCATAATATTGGAATTTGCTGAATGTAATCATATTGCATTCAGTAAACTGTACAGTGCATATAGTACATGTGAAAATATACTGTATATTGTAACACAATCTGGTTTATGGACTACGAGCTAACCAGGAGAGCCGAGACCCAAAGCACCACATGGCTGATGTCGTAGGCATTGGTGACATATCGTGGTACTATCATCTGACTGGTCCCCACAGGGAGATTCAGACTCCTCAAAATTCTTGTGAAAATCTGAAATGTGACAAACAAAATTACTAGGGATATTCTTTGTATGATTATCTGGATATTGACTTGTTTCTTTGAATGTTTATCTGCGACAGACACTGGTATGACTTTGGGGGAAATACACAAACATGATGCAAGCCACTTTGCTTCTGTGAAGGAAAGCAAGCGCAACAAAGAAACCTGATAGTTTGTTTGCCTGATAACCAGCAATAGACATGAAATATAAACCAAGAGAACACATGACAGCATGTGACAATATCCTCAAAAAACAAGCAAGTGCCAAGTTGTGTAATAGGTAATGGAAAGGAGCAACAAACCTTGGGAATATAAGGGTCCCAGTCAATGTATCCAATGTTGTCATTGGCCAAGCGAGCAAAGAGATTGACCAAATGCTGCAGAGTAATAGGATTACATGTTAAATAAGAAAGGTAAAAAAAAAAAAATACTGATGGCTGTATATTTAGGGGGAAAAAACAAACTGAATATATTCATTTACTTACAACTTCCCAGCTCGGAAGATTTTGCACAGATACCCATAAGATGACCAACTCATCAAACCACAACCTGTCAGAGAAGAAAAAATAAACCTTTGAACTTCATTACATGTTACATTTAACTGACAGGAGTCAAAGAAAAAGGCAGTGCACTCCGAGAGCTGGTCACAAGCACAGATAAATAGGAAGGGGCTGCGTCAGGAAGGGCAGATCATCATTCTTCCTTTTATCTATGGCTGCGACACAACCCCCACTTCCACTTCCACCACCAGTTACAAAGTTACTGTTTGAAATGTGTTCTCTTCTTGACATCAGAACAAACCATTATTGTGTTAGCTTATCTTTTTCTGCTACGGGGCTTTTGCTTTGTCTGTCTGATCAGCAGATGTGCATTTTCCAGGTCTTGCTTTGATTTTCACAGTTAACTGGCATTTCTCAATTTAAAGGAGTTCACCGTTTTTGAGTTTAATACGCTGTATTCTTCTAGACTAATCATGTGAAGGTTACCAATTGCAATTCTTGACCTGCCTTAATTAAGGCAAAACAAGACAAGTAGGAGGGTGCTCATGAGTTCTGGCCAACCAATGACTAATGCAGACTGTGGGATAATGCAGTAAAAAGTACACAGTTCCCATGAAATAGAACGTCAACATCTTGACTAGTCTTCTAACTTGTAAATGCAAAAATAAAGTTTTACTTCTTTTCAGTAAAAGGGATTCAATTTGTTATCTCGTTTCAGGGTGCCCAAAACCTCCTGAATATGAATGAAAGTTTCCTGTAAATGAACACATTAATATTTACTGAGATTAAAACAGAGCAGTTATCTAGATTATATTCTATTGATCTGGTGGAAGTGGTGTATGTTTTAGAAGGATAGAGGGCCACAAAGAGCTGCATCAGCACTCTTTAACATTGTTAAGTTGGTACATTAGTCAGTGACATTCGAGTCTCTATACGCATTGGTGTAATGATAGAGGAAATGATAAGATAGTATAAGATAATACAATAACGAACTGAAAAAAACATTCATTTTTAACAAGCAGTAAAAATACTGAGAATATATTTTTAAAAAATAAGAGACAATATGCGTTTTACTGAAACTGGTTAGGAAAAAAAATAGTAAAATGAAACTGTGCCTCTGTTCTCTTTTATAGCACTTGCTTCTATGTCTCACTATGGGATACCCCCCTCTCACATCACAGTCATTTATTCCATTATGCCTGCCAGTCCTGAGTAGCTGTCACGACATCTGTATTGGGACCCGCTGCTTTTGGAGATGGCCCACACAGCTGACACATCTCACTTTTCATTCATCTCTTCTTGATTTCGAAGAAAAACTAATCAAGATCTTCCGGTCAGCTAACCAGTCTTATAAGGCTCGATCTCACCTGCAAAGGCTGATGCTTCATAAACTCAAGTAGCCAATGTCAAAAGAAGAAAGCAAATCTTTCTTCATCAGTACAGTTGCAAGGAATAATTGGGAAAGCTTTTTTTTTTTAAATAAACTTGCATTAGGTAACAATGTGCCAGTGAAACACATGATGAGTAATAGCTGCAGGAAAAGGGACTCTATAGGCCTGTGGAGATAATCTGTTTAATAGAGAAGAGAAGAGAAGAGAAGAGAAGAGAAGAGAAGAGAAGAGAAGAGAAGAGAAGAGAAGAGAAGAGAAGAGAAGAGAAGAGAAGAGAAGAGAAGAGAAGAGAAGAGTTGAGTTTTCATACTTAAAGCCCCTATGATGCAGCTCTGGAGGCAGAGTTGTTGGTAGAAAGAGCTCAAAGTAGCTGATTGCTCTTTGCATGGTGACATCAAAGGGACAAAGGAGCGGCCTCCACTCATCCAGCATCTCCTGAGTAGCTGACTCTGAAAAGTACCTGCATGAAGGTGACAAGAATACCAACATTCACATGATTACTCATAAAATAAAAACAACATTAACAATCAACTTTATTAGATAAATGTTTAATGTCTAATTCTACATATTCTTTTTTTTTTTTGGCCTGTCACAGCTATACCGGATAAAGTGGCTGATTAAGTGTACACAGACATGAAACATCTCAACCTTCTGAGGAGCTTAAGGAGTGCTTAGGTAACTTAGAAATCACTCACAGTACACAGTGAGACTTTACATGGCTTCAAAGCAAAAGCATTCAACTGTGAGCCAATCTTCATTTGAGTTTCCACTCATTGAGATCATCTCTGCTATGTTTGTGTTCACATTACAGACAAGTGACTGAAATACACACAAGCAGCAGCTACTACAATTCCACTGTTAGAGCACAATGTTCCACAGATGGGAGATTACAAGTCACACACCTGGCACATTTTGAGCTGTTAGCATAAATCCTATGGTTCCACTAGGGTCAAAAACCCACAGGGATTTTCATGGTCTGTTTGGTGCTTATTTTAACCCTTTAGGTTATTTCAGGTCACCCGGCCTTCTTGGGTGATTTTGTATTCAGTGAAGGTCTTTGGGGGGGGGGTTCCATTTTAACCAAGTTTCCTTCCATCTGCCTCAGTGCTGATCCACAGTGTCTCAGCAGCAAACCACAAATCAGTCTCTCACACTAAGAGGAAACTCTCTCACACAAGACAGAATTAGATAAGATAATAGGATTACCTGCCTAAGTGCAAACCTAAAGACGCACACCTAAGGTATCTCCAAGTGAACCACTACGGTGAACGTGCTGGTGCTAGCAAAGCTTTGCTATGATAAAATGACCCAACTTTTAACAAAAGGGTGAGAAAAAGCAACAAGCATAAAAACAAGATATTCTCAGGGTGACACACAGTTAGTTATTTGAGCAAACCTCTGCAGTGACATTTTTTTTAAATGCCTAAATCTGACATGCTAAAACGAAGGCAGTCACAGACTGCCGTATTAAAATGTACTTACGGTCTGCAGCTTTTCACAAGTGTTTTCAACACACTTTCCACAGAGCTGTAATAAAACAAAAAAAAAAAAAAGAGAAGTTTTTATTAGGCTGTCAGTAAAAGACGGATGTTGGTTCCAGTTAATCAACCTTCACATGAATGCAATCTCAGTTTAACTGCATGCACACAGAAACTGCTGTGTGTGTGTGCTGTGAAAGAGGGAACTTTACAGGTGGGTGTATAGTGATAAAAACAAGCAGGGTAAATGTTGCCTGTATTCGCTGAACTACCTAAAATAAAGACAAAATGTTCATTTTTCCCAAACTGATCACACAATAATCCTCATAACAATCTTACAGATATTATTTATTAGATCCAATTAGGAATTTTCTACTAGTTAAAAAAAAAAAAAATCTTGGGTGCTTCAAATTCCTGTCATGATTATCTTCACATAAAGACTGAATGACAGGGAACATAACCACAGTTCTTAATCTCCCTTCCTACAGTCCCACCTATCTGCTCACATGCAAGGTCAAGCCATGCCCCCGCCATTCCCACTCAACAGCTTGTTATCCATCTCTGCATCACTCAAGTCTTTATGTAGCTGTAGCTGACACACATTTAACTGTCAAACAACAGCCGAATTAAGGGTGATGCTCTGCAAGCCAAACTGCAACCTACTAAAAGCACTGATCTACTGTTTACACTGGAAGCCCACAACACACTGGCCATAAACTCAAAAATATGCAAATCCAGAAAAATGTGAGTGAGTGCACTCTGGAGAAGGGCAACACTACATAATCTATAAATGAGTTTTAAAAGAAAGGACAGAAACTTGGGCTCAAAAAAACAAACAAAAAAAAACGCTGTTGAGTAAAGCAGGGACTTCAAAGCGGGTTAGAGTGGGGATGTGTAACAAGGAAGAGAAAAAAGCTAACTTTGGACTTATCGATACCGCTGTCGAGCATATAACATAATGAATGCTTTACAATGTGTCATAAAAATTGAAAACCGTACTACATCTCAATATGGCTGTCAAAAATTGCTACCCTCAAATTATGTAAATTACATAATTTAAGAAAATGTGTTAAATAAAATACATCACCTATTAATATGTTCTAATGGCTTATATAAGGATACTGTTAGCTGCAGTGCGACAGTCTCCAATATGGGTGAAATGTTAACATTGATTAACGCTTGATTTTCTTCTTCTCTCACAAGCTGCACATAGGGTGTCCAGTTTTTGTTTTCACATGCAATATGGTGTCTCAAAATGATGAATTCAAAGTTTAAAAATAAAAAACAAAAAATAAAAAAAAAAAAAACACAAAGAGATATCCTTACCACCTCTGAACCAATTTTATCATTACGTGTTTAGAGGATGAACGAGGCCGTAGGGAACTGAATGTAAAAGGAGACAAAGGCATAAAAAACACATTCAGCACAACATAGTGCCTGTTGCTATGCATCAACTTATACAATTTATTAAATATTTGGACATCATTTTTTCTGTGCATTTGTATAAATTCGAAAAAAAAAAAAAAAGTTTAGCAGATCAGTCAAAGCAGCTTGCTTACATGAGCTAAATATGAAAGCATTGTGCTAGCAAAGTAGTTTGTGATAAACACGCAATGTTCCCATAGCACCCCAAAAGAGCACCTCGCACTGCTTGCTAAGAACTTCATAGGGAACGTCACAGGTGTTGGATAGGACAAACCAACATTTTAACATTTCTGCAAAACCCTGCTGAAGACATGCTAAATTGTAAAGATCAAAGTGGATATAGATCCTGGTAAAAACAAGCATCATGTGGCATAAAACATGTTCTACTTGTTCCTCCACAACTCGTCCAATTAAGCAAAGTCAATCAATCAAGGTTTGTGACCAGGGGTATGTAACTTTATGTATTGATCTATCAATTATGACTCGAATATCCTGTATTACAATTTATTAAATTCAATCTGCAAAATTAACAAAATTAGCAACATAGAGCCTTGCTTAAAAACAATTGGGCTATGGTTTCATAATTTCAATGAAACAGCAGCTAACCAAAAATATTCCCTTTAATTTGAATGGAAAAAAATTACGAATTAACACCAGGAAGGAGGCTACATAAAGTATGAATAAAAACGTTTTTAAAATAAAGTGAATTCTAGCGAACATTAGTGATATTCTTGTGGTGTCACAAGCGGGCTTTTTTTTTTTTTTTTAGACTTCCTGTTTAATAACATTTGCAATAAA
>VOQJ01016610.1:2109-21028 GCA_015052665.1 Apistogramma diplotaenia | reverse complement strand
TTCTACAAAGTTGTGATTTTCTCCCCATGCAGAGCCAATACAACTGATGCTAGTGTTTAACAGAAAACAGCTGTTTTTAAACACAGTTTCACAGCTTGTGTCCTGCATAACAGATTCAAGCTGAGTACATTCGTTAGGATTAATATTTAGATTGGAATCTCGTGTATTCTCTTATATTATTACAATAATATTTAATGAGGTACAGTTAGGTTTACATAAAAATAGCTGGTAGAAACATCCTCCAAAGAGCTACTTTTCACTGAATTCA
Source organism: Apistogramma diplotaenia (assembly GCA_015052665.1). Taxonomy (NCBI): domain Eukaryota; kingdom Metazoa; phylum Chordata; class Actinopteri; order Cichliformes; family Cichlidae; genus Apistogramma; species Apistogramma diplotaenia. The sequence goes on along the minus strand of VOQJ01016610.1, from coordinate 20,760 downwards.
ACGTTTATACAACCTGATACTTTTACTTTCTTACTTTGAGTACATTTTAGAGCCTTCACTTTTTTACTTTTACTTAAGTAAAGAAGCTGAACCAGTACTTTGACTTTTGCCAAAGTATATTTTAACACAAGTACTTGTACTTCTTCTTAAGTACAGAATGTCAGTACTTTTGCCACCTCTGCCCATTAAATACCAGTCTCTGACTAGTCTGAATTAGCAAAAGCCTAAAAATTCCACTTCCCATTGGCTGTAAAAGCCTAAAACCAATCAGAATGCAAGATCGGGCCATGTGACTTAAAGTATATTGAGCACTGCACTAGGGAGTCAGTTTTTGTTGGTGATGATCAAATTGTAAACACAGCTGAAGATGAGCCTGACCTTGTTTTGTGTCGAAAAAATGTTATTTGATCAAACTAAAAGTAGTATTGAGTAAAAGTAGTAAGATAGATTTTTGTCAGTGAACCTGCGGAAGGTTCATTACTGGCTGCCGAGTGTACTCCCTGGCCTGCTCAGGTTCTCTTTTGCTGCCAGGGACTCTCGCGGGGGGACCAGACGGGTACGTGGTTCGACGGCTGGGCCTGTACCCGTATCCCGTGACTGTCAACTCCGCGGCCTAGTATCTAATGTTTTGTTATTGTTAAATATTAATGTGATGACATTTTGTGCCACTACAGCTGTATTGTGTGAATCTGTGTCAAAATCATTTTATCATAGTCTGATATTTGCACCTTTTGCTCTCGTTCCCACTGGGCAGAGGGGCAGACTGAAGATTTTGCCACAAAACAAAAGATTATTAGATAAAAAGTAGGTAAATTGCTATTTTTACATTTTTAGAAAATGACATCTCACCATTACCTGTGAAATGAAATGACTTTCCCATAAAATCCAGATTAAAAAGGCTCTTTTAAAAAAAGTGTCCGGCAGATTTAGAAGGTTTTGCACCTGAACTCTTGATATGTTCCCTATATTCATTTAAAAAAAAAAAACAACAAAAATTCCTTCTGAAAAGTAGAATGTTGCTGTTGCTCTCATTTTATTGTTTCCCCATGATCATATCTATAATGACAACTGCGCACGATTGTGGTGTTTCCATATTAATCGTCAACATAACGCAGAAGAACATGTAACTGCAAGACAAAATATTAATTTTATTTTACTTTACAAGAGCATTTGGCCCTCACACCATCTGCTGACAAAATTTCCAGCCCTTGGACAAATGTAGTTGATGACTACTGCTGTACTGCTTACACACAGAAATTATCATTCAGTATAAATTAAAATTACAATTCACAGACTTGGAAAAAATTGTAGATTTATTAAACTTAAAGAGCAACTTTATTCCTATCAGCCATTTAGATTAAGCTCATTTTTATGTATTTGATGAATGTATCATTTGTAATTTGGGGTTGACTGATACCTACGAAAATAATAACAGGGTGTCAGAGAATGCCCATCAGATCCATACAGCATGATAACCACACATGCCATCTCAAACAAAAGGCACTGTTAATAGCCACCGAGTCTGGCAGCAAAGACCCGACTTCACAGAGGAGCTGTCATTGATTTATTTATTATCATCCTGGGGCTCATTTTGAAACACAGTTGGATGTGTAACTCCACAACATTTTAGTCTATTTCCCCTGTTCTTTGCAAGAACAGCAGATTTGTTTTTCCCAATAGTGGAAACAGCAAGTGTTTCAAGAAAAAGATTACAAACAGAAAGAGTATCACAGTTTTGGAAATTAAAAAAAAGGTCCATTACTTTAATCTCTTACTTTGAAGTACATCACACACTCCTAGGCCAAGTGCAGCTTTGCACCCCTTTGCACTCTGATGAAAGCGCTCATGAATCTCTTCAATTAACCTTGAAGAAACTTCTTAAAATTTGGGAAATGTTCACAGTTATTTAATAAAACACGCTCAGGTGACTCAAACATATCTAAAAGGTCAAAGGTCAACATCACAGTGACTGTGATATTCTGCATAAACACTTTCCTATCCATTATTCAACACGACAAGAATGAATTTAGAGGTAGCCATTCTATTTCCTAATCACACTTCCTTCCTAAGTCACGTATAGGGTGTTTTCAGGATCAAATGGATGCACTCTTTAGATGGTGCCACTTCCAAACTACAACAAACTTTAGAAGCACAGATTAGATAGAAAACAATTTGTAAATAAGAAGCAGCTGGCCATGATGGTTAAAGGAGGCTGCCGCTACTCGTGTGATAACATCAAATGGCACATGCCATAAAGTGGCTTGTGGTGCTGGGACTTCCCTAATACTTCCTACTAGCAAAGTCAAGACCATAAATAAATTTCAAAATGGAAGTACATCGACAAAACGCACAGACTTCGGGATCAGTCAGCGCTCTGGCGTGGACAATCCCCAGGCAGACGGAGCACGCATCGTGCTGGTCCCTGTCATGCAGAGAGAAACCACACCCCTGAGGACAGGGGCTGACAGAAGATTTCTTCGCTGCTCGCTTCGGTTTGGTATATATCCCAAAACACAAAGCCAAGATGTTGCACCAGAAGACTCAAAACTAGCACTCCACGGGCAGTCTGCACACCAACTGAGCGGTGGGGGCTACCACCAACAGGGGGCAGTTCAGCTAATTTCGAGCCGGCAGACAACAGAAATAGTTAGCGGTAGCTAGCTGGCACGTCTCGGTAGACACCCTTAGCGAGGTGAAGAGTGTAAGAACTGAGAGATGACTGTGATGACAGGGTGTATTTGTATGTGGGTGTGGCCCCACATAGGTCATCACAGGTCATCTGCCTTAAAAGGTGGGAATAGAGATGTCTTCAGCTAGGACACGCGGGGGCGTGATATCCCATACTACATGTGTTGTACCGAGTGAATCCACTGAAAGGGAACTGTTCGTTTTTATTGTAGTCTGTACCAAAGAAAGACACTCAAGAAGCTGTAAATCAGTTCGATGCTCAGCATTTATGCCATCTGCACAACACACAGCATGGAAACTCTCATATGCAAACTCCTCAGTTAGCATAATTTAATCAGACACATAAACTTGTGGGTGCACGTGTTTTGATCACATTTTGACCCTTCTTAAATAGGGCCGGCACTTGCCCTTTTAAGACACTTCTGAAACACTTTAATTGGTCTGAAACGAGAAGCTTACTGGTGACATTTTTACCATTTTGAAAACTGCACACGCTAGAGCAAAAGAACAGGAAGAGCTTAAAGCAAACTTTACAAAGTTAACTTTGCGCTGCAAAATGACGATACTGTTTTTTATGACGTGAAAGGTTAAAACACCTGCACCTGCAGAGACAGAAAAAAGCAGACGTAATTTCACAGCCCACAGGTAACAGTTCAGATCAGGTGAACTGATCCTTCTTCATCCAACATTTGGATCTAAATATGTGAGATGAGGCAAAGTGTATATGAATTATGTTTCTAAACAATCAAATTAAGAAAGAATTGGCGTATTATAATAGGCCTCTTAATGCAGTTTATTATTTGGTGTATAATACTATTTGAAGCTTTTTATGCCTTTCATAAACGCTCCATTTCTCTTAAATGCTTCTCCCACATTCTGCTCCAATTGATTTCTACGTCCTCTCACATCCTTTTGATGTTTCTACATTACTTGATGTATTTGTTTCCTTTGTTTTGCATTGTTTACTATATCTAAGGCTGCAGTGTCTAAAAGAAAACTGATTAACATAGATTTCACTTAAGAATGAAATATATGAGATTCTAAAATCTAAGTTCAAACTATAAAAAAATATTTATATTTCAGGAACCACCAAGTCTGAGGACCGAGCATCACTGCTCAAGAAATTCAATGAGGAAGGCTCTCAGTACTTCATCTTCCTCCTCAGTACCAGAGCTGGTGGCCTCGGCCTCAACCTGCAGGCTGCTGACACCGTCGTCATCTTTGACAGTGACTGGAACCCGCACCAGGTACAGTCAACTGTCCATAATGGGTGACTGTAGAAGTGCTCAGTATGTTGCTCATCATACTGCATGTTGTTTTCTTCAGTATGTATTTACTTGGATATGTGTGGATATTGTTAAATTGTGTTTTGTTCTGTAAAAAAATGGAAGAAATGTGGCGCTGTGATCTTGTTCAGAAAAGTATTCTCTGCATCAGATTTTTCTCAGCACTGAAGAAAGTATCATAAAATTGCAGATTGAAATGAACTGTCAATTTAGGCTGTTCGTACACTGTTTTCTTTATTCTGTATAAATCCCATGGAGAGACCCCCCCCCCCCGAAAAAAAACCAAAAAACCCAGCCAAACCAAAATTAGGAAGGGGTGGGATTAGCAGTATCATCACTGTCAACCATAAAGGAGTAGAAACTGTTCCCGGCTGTCAGCCAATTATTTATGATCTAACAATGAAGAAGATGGTTCCGTAGCCTAGCAACAACAACAGAAATGATCTGAAAATGGGCTCATGGGCACTCACAGTGGGGGGGAAAAGCCAGTAGCCATAAATTATTATCATTCCCACTATTTTCATAAAAGGAAATGAATTAATGTGATCCACAAATGAATATATATGAACAAATAGAAATAAAAAGGAAGGTATAATACAATAAGTGGTCATTTCTATGCATGTGTTATGCTTTGTTTCTTCTATTGGCGACGTAGCTCTCTCAGCCACCATTAATGTAAATTAAAATAACTTTTTCTAGGTTTAACTTGCTCTGGTTCAGTATGATATGCTTGAAGCAGCCAGCAATGACTGAATGAGCTCATGAAATCTCAAATTTACATATAGTGTATAGTTTATGCAGAAATAAATGAGCCAAGTTTTTTTTTCAATACTTACTTAATTAGTAAGTTTTGTTTAAGCTTGCTTTCTGTGGCAGGATAACTGTTTGACCTTCCAAAAGTCTGCAATGCTATGCAAATCAGATGAACTGTGCTTTGACTCATTTATATTTTATTGATATCCCACTACTGTCTCTGACAGCAATATGTGACAGAGTTTGTAAATAATCCATTTTGATTTTGGCTAGAATCATTGGGTCATTTTAAAAATGGCATCAGATTATGAAGCAAACTGTGGCTTGAATCAAGATGAAAGTCACAGCAAATGGACCATAACTTGGGTATCACATCAGGCGCTGTTGAGTTTCTGTGACCGAACCATCACTTTTTAGTTTTTGCGCTGTTTTCATTACAGTTGGCATTAAGTCAGTGGGAACCTGGTGAAGTGACAGAGGAGATTAGTCAGGCTGGCTCAATGAGAATCATTCATCTGCCAGCTTTTCTGCTGTAATGGAGAACAGCAAGCATTTTTAGAAGAACTTGGTGACTTTGACATGTTAATTTTGATGCTGTGACAAAGAAAGCTTTAGTGGTATGCTTAACTGTAGTAATAGTGCCAGCTCACCTGTGGGTATTTGATTTGTTTGTTTGATGCCTCTGAAACTTTTTTATTCCACCTGCTAATTACAGGACCTTCAGGCTCAGGACCGGGCTCACCGCATTGGTCAGCAGAATGAAGTGCGTGTGCTTCGTCTCTGCACTGTCAACAGTGTTGAAGAGAAAATCTTGGCAGCTGCCAAATACAAACTGAACGTGGATCAGAAGGTCATCCAGGCCGGCATGTTTGACCAGAAGTCCTCGAGCCACGAGCGCCGTGCCTTTCTGCAGGCCATCTTAGAGCACGAGGAGCAGAATGAGGTAAGGTCAGAATTAGTTGTAGTTCAATTCAGTTTAATTCAATTTTATTTATACAGCGCCAAATCACAACAAACAGTCGCCTCAAGGTGCTTTATATTGTAAGGTAAAGACCTTACAACAATTACAGAGAAAACTCAACAGTCAAAAAGACCCATGAGCTATGAGCAAGCACATGGCGACAGTGGAAAGGAAAAAGTCCCTTTTAACAGGAAGAAACCTCCAGCAGAACCAGGCTCAGGGAGGGGCAGTCATCTGCTGAGACCGGTTGGGGCTGAGGAGAGAAAGACAGGACAAAAGACATGCTGTGAAAAAGAGACAGAGATGAATGATTGAATAAATAAATGATTAAATGCAGAGTGGGGTATAAACAGAGAAAAAAGAGGTGAATGAAAATGTGTTACTCTATATATTTTGTTGTTTCTTTCAAAAGCACCATTGTTTGGGAAATAAGATGAGGTATTTGTGCTTAACCAGCCATTGTTATGTGAATCTTTTGTAAAGAATTACCGTAAGCTCAGATGATTCCACTGATGCGAGTTATCCATCCCATACTTTTCATTTTCTAGGGTTTTGTAGTAGTCTTTTTATTTGGTGGTTGATTATAATCTATACACCCACTGTCCCCCACTGATTTGCTTTGAACTGAATATGAGAGGCTTCTGTTTTGCTGTTTTTGTGGAGAAGACTGTCTGCTAATACTTTTCTTCTTTGCAATTTTAGGAGGAAGATGAGGTGCCTGATGATGAAACTCTTAACCAGATGATAGCCCGCAATGAAGATGAATTTGAGCTCTTCATGGTAAGATAATAACACATCTTTGTGTGATTGAATTGATAGTTTTTATCTCAATGTAAAACTGGCAGGTCTTAAAATATTAATTCACCCAAAAAGAGCCGCTGACAGCTGGTCCTGCCTCATCTGTAAGACAACAATGATTATAGGCTGTCATGTCAGGACCCTCTTTACCGACAGATTTAGTAAGTACCGTCCCCTTCCAGATGCTGCCTTTTGCATGATAAATTCACGAGACCATTTGATGAATCTGGAGTCAGTCACAGTACAACTCAGTACTCTTCACAACTCTTCATGGCCATCTGTGTTGGCTCATCTTGTCAGCAAGATCAAACTTCTGATGTTTGTTTTTTAAAAATTAAAAAAAAAGCTCACCCTGAGTAGCCATCGTTAAAGCGGTTCTTGCAGCTTGTTTGAGCAGTTATTTCAATTTCACAGCAACAATTTTAAATCCACCTCCTTCCATGCAAAATCTTGAATAATCAGGTCCCATCGTATCTTTAAAGTATCGTCTTATCAAAAAAATGATCTCATAGTACCGTATTATCTAACGGAGATGTTCTCTGTCAGACTGCAGACCTGCTTGGGCCAGACCCCTCTCGTGGGACAGCCACCATCTGTGGTGTTTCAGAATCTCCCAGATTTCCTCCTCTTTATGTCATCTCTTGTAGTATAGCTGCACTTTCCTTCAACTTGAGGAGGCCTGTTCTAAGATGATAGGATGTAACATAGCACATATAAATATCAGTTATATGCTGAGAGGTTGTCATTATCTTCACTGCGGCTGACCCATGGCTCCTGTAGCGGCTGAGGCCCTTAAGTGTAGCCACACTTAATGACCGTTAATCTTTAAATTAAATGCTTAAATCCAACTTAGTCTAAACCCATTTGTGTGGTTTGCCTAAAGCAGTCCAGAGCTGCGTCAGTGCACTGTGACCTGATGTGATTTTCCTGCTCTTCCCCTCTAAGCGCATGGACATGGACCGTCGCAGGGAGGATGCCAGGAACCCAAAGCGTAAGCCTCGCCTGATGGAGGAGGATGAACTGCCTTCTTGGATCATCAAAGATGATGCTGAAGTGGAGCGCCTCACCTATGAGGAGGAGGAGGAGAAGATGTTTGGTCGAGGATCTCGCTGTCGTCGGGACGTCGACTACAGTGACACGCTGACAGAAAAACAATGGCTTCGGGTAAAAACTGCTTGTTTCATTATCAACTCTAGCAAAATCCCGCCAGGCCTGCGGCACTGCAGTTTATTTCATTCATATTAAAATATGATTCTTTCTATGTTCATTATATCACTGTATATAGTCAGATGGCAATAACAGTGCTTCATAAACACCAAGCAAAAGAATAATAAATATATATTTCTTCTTCTTTGTTGCAAGCTACAGTGGTTTGCAAAAGTATTCATACCCCTTGAACTTTTCCATATTTTGTCACATTACAACCACAAACATAAATAGATTTCACTGGAATTTAATGTGAAAGACCAACACAAAGTGGTATACAGTTGTGAAGTGGAAAGAAAATTATACATGATTCAAAATGTTTTTTACAAATAAAAAACTGAAAAGTGCAGTGTGCAAAAGCATTCAGCTGAGTGCAACCAATTGCATTCAGAAGTTGCCTGCTGATTGCTAATGACTAAAAGGTGTGTAATCTAATCTCAGTACAAATACAGCTGCTCTGTGACGGCCTCAGAGGCTGGTTAAGAGAATATTGGGGCATAAACAGCATCATGAAGTCCAAAGAACAATGTACATATTCATATTATAGGACAAAGTAATCAGTTATAGGCACTGTTAGTGTCACCATTTGATGAACACTTAGTTACACATGTGGATGACAGCACTTTCCAGCGACCCCAAAGTGCTGCTACACTATAATTGGTTTAGCAGAACATATTTACAATGTACATACACACACAACCTACAGGTAACATCACTGTTCTTTTGGAGATCAGCTACTACATATAATTTTATATAATTTGTAAGGATTTGAATGTTATAAAAAACAATTCCCAAAAGCTATATAGATGTTATAATTCTGGTACCCTAGGCAGTTTTTATATTAAGTTAGTCTCTATATATATATTTAGAGAAGATTATTATAAATACAACAAATATGAAAGTTTGTAAAAAGTTGTACTTTTATGCACCTAACATTTATTATTCTTTATTAACAGTCTCACCATAAGCACTTGCCATAGTTTTGCTTTGTTAGATGTGAACAGCACCAAGTCACGCAGACCAAATAGACTGTGACATGTTCCCCTGGAGAGACGAACTCAGGCCTGCAGATCCATTTTATTGACTTTAGCTCAGTTCTCAGGGAGAACGAAAATAGTTTGAGGCCAGGTGAGAATATATTGGAAACACTGTTAACTCTGATTCAGACAAGCGTTAATTAAAAGAAAACAACTTCAGACTTTTGGGCTGTTTCTGTTTCTGATAAGGGCAAAAACAGTGTAACAAAGCTAGATACGTGGCATACATAGAAACTTACTATCACGGAGCAAAACATCCCCCGACTCGATTGGTGACAGATATGGAAAGTATCAGCAAGTATTAAGCAGGCTGGACATTGTATATAACGGAAATTCAAAACAGAATTGAATCATTAGCAAATCATATTAATTTTGAAAGTTGAATCATTAGCAAATCATATTAATTTTGAAAGTTGCTATAAAAAATATTTTGAATGTGGTGCCATTAACATATTGCAGACATGCTGGGCATGCATGTTTACCATCGAGCTGCATCTGCACCTTATTTATAGATGGAAACTTTCAGCATTTGGGGACTAAACCCACTGTCATTTTACACTGAGATGTTTTTCAGTTTTCTTGCTGTAGCAGCTCAGCGTGATGAGTTTGAAGATCTTCCTGAAAACCGTTTTGGCAGAACGAGAGCAGATGTTGCTCCAAACTAGTTTCTATAGCTTTCAGAATTAATGGGCCCTCACAGGTTTGGTGGGTGGAGTCAAATAGGTGGAGCTTTCAAAACCTCCGGTGGGTGGTTTTCTAGACCTCTTTCCTTCATTACATCAGGAGCATTTATAGTTTTCTTGAGATTTGGTAATGAAGACTTAACATATCTGCTGAGATTTATCACTGACCTACAACAAGCTGTGACTTTGAAGCCATTTTCCAGAAAAAGAGTTTTCCTCCTGTTGTCTCAGGAAAAAGTGCCTTCATCACCACAACAGACCATCACTGCACAGCCACAAGTCCTTAAAAATGATGGGTGTGAGAGCACAGTGTATGCCACCTCATGTGAAAACACTGTTAGTCATACATAACTTCAGAGTGTGTATCACAGATAATGAAAACAGAGAAACATTGTTGGTTGTTGAGATATTTGCTGATACTGTCTCCCACAAATTGCTTGACTCCTCCCCATCTTTTTCCAAAAAAGCTCTGTTTTTATTCCTTAACATTACACATTTTGTTCAGAGTTTTTTTGAATGAAACTTTTCTTAAATGTGTTGCTGTCATCAAATAGAAAATAAGCACACTTTCAAAAAAAGAAGACTCCCAGGTTTAACAACAGCTGTTTTCTTAATAGCTTTATTTACACAGTGATTGAGATTTTCCAAGAGGATTGTTCAGTCGGTCACTGTGCACAGAGTGTGGGCAGGCATTTCTAAGCTGTCCACTGTGTGTTTTTGACCTTTCACCAACAGGCATAGTAAAACCCGATCGTCTTCTTGAGTGCACAGATGGGATTCAGTAGGTCTGCAGGATTAACCTCGACTCTGACGTGTCTCTTGTCATGTTTTAGGCTATTGAAGATGGAAACCTGGAAGAGATGGAGGAGGAGATCCGACTGAAAAAGCGCAAACGCAAAAGACGTCAGGACAAGGACTTTGGCAGAGAGGATGGAGGCACAAAGGCCAAGAAGAGACGTGGACGTCCACCAGCAGAGAAGCTCTCCCCCAACCCGCCAAAACTCACCAAGCAAATGAACACCATCATCGATACAGTGATCAACTACAGAGATGGGTAAAGAAATTAATTGCTCTGTTAAACATGATTGACTGACCCTTTTATTTCACTGCATTACTCAAACAATAGCAGCGTTTATCCTAAATGAAAACTGGAGTTTTTGTTCATAATCTTTGATTTTTTATAACCATTGTTCCCTTCCATGGGCACCAGTGTTTTGAGGGATGCTGCTATTATTTCCTTTTATCATTTCTTATTTGTTTATATCGCAGCTTCACCTTTATGTGTGTCATCATAGAGAAGCAGGCAAATTATTTGAACAATGAATAAACATGGATCAATAATAAGCATAGATAATTTAAAGTGCTGCCTTATTTTTCATTTCAAACCAACTTGAAAACATTTATAAAGCTGCAGCACTGCCTGGTTAAAGAAAACTGTAATTATAGCTGTACTCTCCATTCAGAACACATACTTTTCTAAACAGCCTTCATTATAAGTTTATGTATATATACAGCTACAGCTCTGAAGATGTATATCTTCAGATGAACTCTGCTGCATCATTTGTTTGCTCAGGAGCTGCAACAAAAACCCACGGCATGAGTCTTGTAGTTGAAGGGGAATACTGGAAGCTGTCTGCACCAGAATGCAGTGGCTCATACTTTAAAGTATAGTGCAGTGTTGGGTTGCAACGGTATGAGATTTTCACAGTATGATAACCGTCTCAGAAAATATCACGGTATGACCATATTTCACATAAATTATTGTAAGTTACACTGACCCTTAAAGAAATGGCAAAAGTTTTTTGTTTAACAAATAATTTTACTGTTGTTGGAACCATTTAATTTTTTTTAATCAGTGTCTGATCAGCTACTGTCGACTGCTTTATAACACAAATAACCAGATGCTGCAGACAGGGGATTCTTTCTGACATGATCATCATAATACAGATTTCACTCTTAAGGCTTTTATGCTGAGCCTGATTTTAAGGGATGAAAAATGGACACGCCAGAGTTTTACAATGAACACACATAAATATGCCATCTTTCACGTTAAGTCCAGAAAGGCCCTTAACACGGACATGCGCATCCAGCACAGCGTGTTCTTCACAGCCACGGGCACCGGCATGTTTATTGTTTGGATGATTCAGCACTTTTGCTGATGGTTAGCATGTGGACCGAGCATGAGGAAACAGATGGGTTTATAGTCAACATTTCACACATTTGTTAGAGACACAGGTATTAATGAGATCCTTTAATCTGCACGGGGGGATGGTGTTCTGTAGATGTGAGAACAAGTTTGAAGTGTTCCCTCCTTTAGTGGCCACTTTTCGTCCATACTGTTTGCAAACGGGATACCAGCCTCACATACGTTTGGTGGGTGTCTGAAGTAGTCCCACACTGCTGATTTTAGCTTAGCTTAACTGCTATAATCATTTTCTCCGCCGTGCACCGCTGACAAAGGGGCAGCTGAGACAGAGCGGAGCTGCGAATGCATGTGCGAGGTTCTCAGCTCGCTTGCCTTTTCCCTTATTACTGGTAATAAGCAAAAAGTGATGAGACATTTTCAGAGATGTCCAACTCCCCTGCTCTGACTGGCCGATCAAGGCCCTCGCCAACTTCCGTCTCTGAGTGGAAAGTAAACACAGATTCACTCAGATCTGGCTGATGTTTGGTTTGTTTCAGTGTTTCATTTGTTCCTGAGCAAATCGGTTTGGCTGAGATTAAAGTTAAGCTAGCTAGCTATCTTAACTAGATAGTTGGATTTAACTTTAATGTCTTACTCGTTGTCAATATGATTGGAAATTAATGATTCATTCATCTGTGTTCTTTGATGTGTTGTTTTAACTGCTTATTTTGATTTAAGATACTAATTTAATATGAAAAAAGGACCAAAAGTTTGAGCTCGTTCAAACTCATAGCCGCTCACGTTAGGCCTCCTCCGTGTTCTGTGAAAGTTCGATCACTTCTGGGTTTGTTTTTTACGAATCAAAAATTGGGAAATGGTTGGTATTCAATTGTATATGCAGTCCTTTGCATATCAGTGACAAGAGGATGATGGAGAGAAAAAACAAAACAAATATTGGCCCAGTACCTCCCTCATACACACAGCAGAGACTGTGGAGAAATCAAACAGAAGAAGCAGTACTGCTTTTTACTTCCATCTCTGTTAAAATACAGCCAATAAGGAAGTCAGTGAGTGTCACCCAAACACCTCATTCAGTACAAACTGACCTAAAAAGAGTTTTCTATGCTATTCAAAATGTGCATATTGCACCCTTGTGGCCACCTGTCCGTGCTGTGGTTATAGTAAAATTTAAGTTTGCATGCAAAAAGGCAGCCCCATTCGTGAGTGTAGCAAATAGACCATGCCATGATTATCCATCGGAAAGTACAGCCTTCTCCCTGGTTGACAGGATAAAAATGAACAGACATGAAGTCATGTCTTAGAAACAGGAACCCTATATTGGTTTATACAGGCCAATGAAAATATGATTGTGGCTGGTTTTTGTTGTGTCTGGATGCTTACTTTTTTGCCTATGTGCAGAGTCATAAGTATGCGTCTCTGTGTGAAATGACAGAACATATGTATTTGTGTTCACATTGCTCAAAAATGCACTGGCTGACTGCTAGGCTGAAGCTTTTCCAGGAAACTGCCACCTGCCTTTCCAGAAGTTGAATTCTTTCCTCTCCCTGTTGATGGTTGTTCTTCCCAGTGCATCTCAATCATGACTCTGGCTCTCTTCACTTGACTGGGGCAGAATTTGAAATTTCCACCCCAGGACTTTGGATCTCAAGGTTACAATGACGTTTCCTAATAAAACAAAGTGGACCTCCAAATTGCATAAAGCAAATATGGGTATGTGTTAAATATGCTTTGGAGCTTGCTGGAATTTAATAAATGTTTATCTCTTCAGTGGAGCCAGGCAGCAGCATCCAGATTAAGATTTGTTGTCTGGCAACAGCTGTGGTTTCCAAATACAATATGTCATGCACAGACCAATTTGTTTTGAAATCAATAGTCGTTTTCCCATCAAGAAACCCCCTCTATGATCTTATTTCCACTAGCTCCAGTACCTTTGATTGAAGCCAGCAGTTGGGTGTGTTTCCTGAAGTCTTTTTTGCTGGGCTTGATAGGCATCATATATCAACGATATTAAAACCCATCCCGAACCCTCCATTCATCACTGTGGTTTCAGCACAGTTTTCATAGCACATTCAGAAATCTGAGGCACCATGCTACAGTAATCAGGAAATTTGACATCAGAGGCCTTGAAGCTCAGCTACCCTATTGCTCATGTTTCTCAGGCTTTTTTGGCTGTTTTATTTTCAGGAGTTTATCCACCCGCTCATCTTTCAGTCATGGTTGCCGCTGTAGCTGACGAGGCAGGACACCAATGCAGGACTCAAAACAAGAGCTTCACTTAAGAGAAAACTTTATTTATAACAAAAAGCAGAGCTGGTCTGGTTCCAGCAGCTCGCTATCCTAAACTTGGGAACGTGAACACTAGAAACATAACATGAACATAGCACACAGCACACAGAGACAAAGACATGACAATGACCAGGGGACAACTCAGTAAATACACAGTAATAGCACTAAATACACAGGGGCATGACTCTATCTATCTATCTATCAATCTATCGATCTCTCTATCTCTCTATCTATCTCTCTCGCTCTCTCTCTCTTTTTTCTCCCTGCAGAGCTTTTCTTAGCTCATCTGGATTTCAGCATTCTTTTCCCTCTGGTTATGGGCAGGCTTATTGTTGCCTATTATAAAGTGATTGATAAAGTCTGAACAGTTGGCCAAAGAAGCCACAAGAAGATCAAATAAATAATTAAATGATCCCCGTTTGTCAGAACGACCTCTGACTCATATAATTGATGCATTTTACTTAAGAAATATTAGAGTTTCTGCCAAGTCTCCCAACACAAAAGTAAGGGAAATCTGTGCCGGCACAATCTAATAATTAATCAGACATTAATAACGACAAAAAAGTCGTTTTTTGGAGCAGCCTTGGGGTTGTCTTTGAAAACCTTTAGGGAAACGAAGCAATGCAAATGAACTACAGTTGGTCTTACTGACAGCCGCAATGAAGCGCCTGTTTTTAACATGCTAACTTGTACCATGCTGATTTTGCTACACCATTTTCACAAACTCGGGGGAAAACTGCAGTTAAAGACAGGCTTTATATGTGGTGCAGGACACTTCTCAGTTAATGTGGGCTCTTTGTTCCAGTTGTGTGTTTCTTATTATCTGAGAAGACCTTTGAGGACTGAACACATATTCATAAATAGTTTATGAATATTACCTTAAATATAATCTAGCAGGAAAATAAATTGATAAAACAGGGTAAAAATACCTACCTGATACTTTGATTTTGATTAAGGTTAGATTACTGCTGGCACATTTCTTTCTGTATTCAGAGAATTCAGTGGACTGAAAATGAGCAGCCCCAAGAGCTCATGTTACATAACTTAACCTGTTAACACTCTGTGCTTGTGTCCCTCCTCCATCCAGACTATTTAAGCTTTAGGTTGGTTTTTTTCTGTTCTGTTTCAGATCTTTCCAACTTCTTTTTATTTACCTTGCTAACTTTAACCTGGCCCAGCACCCAAGGCACAAACACTGCAAACACACACTACAACTGCATTATTATAATTATACTTATTTAACAAAAATCTGTTCATATTCTTGTTATTTCTGGCTGCATAAGAAACAAAATATTTTAGTAAATTAAACCTCACTTCAGATCAAACTGGTTAAAAATATTTTTATTCCAGCCTTGTTGGTTTTGCTTTGGGGGAAAGCCAAAGCCTCTCTGAGGGGCAACACAGTTTTTGTATGTAGGGGAAAAAGCCGTCTTTGGTAATTCATTTTACAGCAGTCACTTTAACTTCTTGCTATTCAAAGCTGTTATGTGTAAAACTTTAACATTTCTGATGGTAGTGACCCTCACACAGTGGGCTTTTGCCAGTTGGAGAAAAAACTGACGTCTGCAGACACAAATGCTGATTAGTTTGAGCGGTGTGAAGTCATTTTAATTAACTTCCCCATTTTTAAAGTAATTATTTGCTCTCCTTTTTCCAACTGTGTGTGCTCAAAGTTTGTGGGTTAGTCTGACAAAATGTTATATTTCACTTCTCAGTGTTCCTGCTGCTGGCCTCACAGCTAAAGCCTGACATGCAGGTATGAAACATGAATTAGAACGAATCTAACAGATATCTTGAAAAATAGTGACGTTCACAATTGTTTTTCACTTCCAATTCAATTGTACTTGTATAGCTCTAATTCACATCAAACAGTTGCTTCAAGGGCACTGGAAGGTAAAGACCCTACAGTATTAGAGAGAAAAACCCCAACAATCAGATCATTTTCTGTGAGCAGCACTTGGCAACAATGGGGAGTAAGAACTCCCTCATAACAGGAAGAAACCCCCAGCAGAACAAAACCGGTTGCAGTTGGCATAGCCTAACCCCAACCAGTTGGAGGGCGAGTGGAAAGAGAAGATAAAAAAGCAAAAATGGAGCAGCAAAGGCGAAACACAAACTATAGGAGAGAAACGGGAGGAGTGGAATATAAACACAAGGGGCTTAAAAGAGGGGAATGGTGAAGAAATGTTCAATGCATCATGGAAAGTTCCCCAGCAACCTCAACGTATTGCAGCATAACTAAGGGGTGGTTCAGGGTCACCTGATCCAGCTCTAACTATAAGCTTTATCATAAAGGAAAGTTTAAGCCTAATCTTAAAAATAGAGAGGGTGTCTGTCTCCTGAATCTAAACTGGGAGCTGGTTCCACAGAAGAGGGGCCTGAAAGCTGAATGAAATATTTATCCGCAGCACTATATATCATAAAATTATATTTTTATTTTATTGAAAGGTATGTACTGTATAACAAGGCTGTAATGTAATGTGGTTTCTTATATCCAAATGTGAATGTCATGTAGCATTTTATTAGGAACCACCTGGCTGAAACCCCTGTCCGTTACAGCGCTCTGACAGTAGCAGCCATCCCACGAGGCTTTCAGTGTTCAGGTTGTTTTTGCAGCTGTCTTTCAGACACCTTTATGGTCATTTTGGTCACTGCGGTTTGTGGGGCTGTTGAGCTGTGATAGAAAGAGTTTGACAACATACAACTTTATTTACTACTTTATTTTTTTCCAGGTCTGGAAGACAGTTAAGCGAGGTGTTTGTACAGCTTCCTTCAAGGAAGGAACTTCCAGAATATTATGAGCTGATCCGAAAACCTGTCGACTTCAAAAAAATCAAGGTTTGCTAACTAAGATGTTATTTTTGTTCTGGTTATTTCATGTAAAGGGGGATGGGAGAGTGGTGGAAAAGGCTGACAATGATGAAGACAGTCTAACTGTAAAGGTCCCATAATTTTAAAAAAAGGAAAGAAAAACTGCCAAAAGTAAGAAATTTAGTGTCATGATGTCTTATATGGCAGCCTCATCATAGTCATAGTCATAGTTTAAGGCTATGCGACCTGTGTGTATCAAGCAGTCTGTGTTTTTCTTTCAACAGGAACGTGTGAGAAACCATAAATACAGGAATGTGGGGGATCTGGAGAAGGACGTGATGCTGCTCTGTCAAAATGCACAGACCTTCAACCTGGAGGGATCCCAGGTGAGAAACCCTGCTGGGGAACTTTGCTTTCCCCTAATCTTTTATTTCACGTTGTGTTTAAACATATCAAAACCACAATCTTCTGAAGTCAGTTTACTTTAGTCAGTTTTGATTACAAATAATCACAAGTTGTCATAGAATATGACATAGAGATCCTGTTCTGCTCATTTTGGTGTTATTGAACTCTATTGGAGTAGCTTGATAAATTTATGTTTAGTAGACAGTTGTTGTGTAGACAGCTTATTACAAATTAGCCTTGCTTTTATGGTCTTGGATAGATAGACTGCCACTCCAGACTTCTCTGTTTCATGTCTCTGTTAATTGAATCATCTTTGGGTTTCACAGTCTTGCTTAGACAAATCAAGATGCTTTCGAGGGAACTGGGAGTTCAAACTCTTTTCTTATAGCTCTCTTTGACAACCTCAGTTTTCCCCTCGTAGATATACGAAGACTCCATCGTTCTTCAGTCTGTTTTCAAGAGTGCCAGACAGAAGATTGCCAAGGACGATGACAGTGATGATGACAGTGACGAGGATGATGACGACGACGATGACTCAGAGGCCGAAGGTAAGACATGTCTTTGTTTTCTGTCCATAACAACACATACACTCCAACAAGTCTTTGCTGTCTCATTGAAATTCTTCTCAGTACAAACCTGGTGAATGCTGGTCGGGTTTTATATTCAGTGCCATCCCAGTGGGAGCCAAGTGCACTGCTGCTGCCTTCAGAAAGAGGAGAGGAAAATTCAGTTTTAAAGAGAGGAGTGAATAATTTCAAAGTATTAAAATACATTTAAAATCACAAGGTAAACTGCAGGGCTGATCTTCAGTGGCTTAACAAAACCAACTGAAAGCTTGAGGAAAAAATTGAGATGAAGGCTGAAAAGGACAGTTTGCTTCTGCAAACTCGCTTCAAAAGCGAGTGAATACAAAATGGGTTTAATGCATTCCCAAATGTGTTACAATAATAATGATATTTGAAATCATGTTTTCATTAACTGACAGAAATGTATCAGCACAAATCCCTGAGAGGGCGTCCAGCATAAAAATCTGCAGGATCAAATATACAGATGCTGCGGTGACCCTCAGTGAACCAGGCAGCAGCTGAAAGAAGCTTTTTATAGCAACAGATTATTTTAGTTATTGATTAATTTGAGTATTTCTAGTAATTACAATCATGAGAAAATGTTCATTTCCATGTTTTTAACACTGAAATCCAAAAACATTTTATTTTCAGTCATGTTTAAAACAGGTTTTGAAAACCTACAACAGGAGCACATTTGGCATTTTTGCTTAAAAACACAATTTAAATAGTAATTAAATGTATAGTATGTGCATGTTAGTAAATCAGTGAACAAATAGTTTCATCTGTAATTGACATCAATAAACACATTGTAATAGTTTCAGTAAGAAATAGTTTTTATTCTTGAATATGCTGAACATAAGTCAGTCATTGTGATATACTCAATTTGCTCTCCAAGTGCACATATAGCCAGTGGTGGACAAAGTACTCAACCCTAGTACTTGAGTAAAAGTACTGATACTCATGGTCAAATCGTACTCAACTACAAGTAAAAGTTGCTCAGTCAAAAGTTTACTCAAGTTAAAGTA
>VOQJ01016609.1:12319-35321 GCA_015052665.1 Apistogramma diplotaenia | reverse complement strand
TCTTGCAGAACAGCAGCATCTTGTCGTACAGGAAGAGATGCCTCTGCATGGGCTTGAACCTCGCCAGGTCCTTCACCTGAAAGCAGGTAATCTGTCAGTCCCTTTGTCTGTTCGCTTAGCGGGCCACATATATTAGACTCGCATACATAAACATCTGGATGGAACTGGGAAATTAAATGTCAGCTAAGGCCCGTGACAGATGGCTCTGGAGCATAACTCCGGTATTGTTAGAAATTGGATTTAGCCAACAAACTGCTGGTGAAAATGTGTAGAATAAACCGCTGAAAGATATTCTCTTCCTTTCTGCTGCTCGTCCCCTCAGCCCCCAGGCAGTCGAGGCAAACGGCGGCCCCGTGCTGAGCCGGGTTCTGCCGGAGGACTTTTCCTATTGAAAGGTGCTTCCTCCAACCCTCAATCACGCCTGATCATAGGGGATCATCTGATTGTTGGGGTTCCAGCCGCAGTACTCCTGCAGGGTCTTTGCTCTAAAATATAAAGAGCCTTGAGATGGCTGTTTTGTAAACTGCTACATAAATAAAAATGAATAGCCAGCCACAGCAGATGGCTGACAGCCACACGGAGCTGAACAACACGACCCGAGCACACAGAGCATCAAAGGCAGATTACTAATAATTAATACAAATATTAATGACTGCATCGCGCTAAGCTGTTTTAGTTTGGTTTCCATTGTGTTATTAATCGCCATCGGACGCGGAAAATAAACTCCACGACCGTATTAGATCCCAATGTTTTCCAAGGACAAACACGATGATTCATGACGGTGAAGCTGAAAAGCAGGCATTGAAATGCACGTTCTTCATCTTGAACACACTCCTCTTCACACACACACCTTTTCTTTTTCCATCACTCGCTATGAAACGATGGCATGTTTGAGCCCACCTTGTGTTTTGGCCTCCTTCCCCCCTCCGGGGCTTTTATTCTGCACTTAGTCATTTTCTTTATCAATACTAGAGCTGCTTTGCGATCTCTCGAAGCTGGAAGTTCTTCTCTCTCTGGTCTGATCCTGCTTCGGACACAACCGATCCAGTTTCCACCAAGTGTAAACAAAGCATGATGTGACACAAAAGCTCTCAATCATGTTGACTCTTTCAATTTATTCTGATGTCATGTTTCTCCGATATCGCAGTGCGGCTTGCTGACTGATATTCTGCAGGAAACTCCGCACACGGCCTTATTCATAAAAGGTAAACAATGGATTGAGGCCGCAGTCACACAGGCCGCGAGACTTCCAGCGACCGTTTGGCAACAATGTGTCTTCCCTGATTGGTTGGTGGTTGCTACAGGCCGCTGGCAGAGTTACTGCAGGTTGCCTGCTGTTTGCAGGAAAGATGCTGACTTGTCTGCAAACATTTGCAAGCTGCTTGCTAAAAGCAATGAAACAGAAAAGTGCAACTCAAACCTGAAACACCTTCGAAGTGAAAGCTGCACTTTTTAAAATGGGAAGCAAAGATATTCAGAAACATTGTAACTGTACTTAAGTAGAATTTTATTTTTCTAGAAGCTTTTCACTTTAACATGAATATCTGGACTTTCTACTTACATTGTCAAAAACAGGCTCATTATTTTCGGTTTAACGCATTTGAGCA
The DNA here is from genome assembly GCA_015052665.1 of Apistogramma diplotaenia. Classification (NCBI taxonomy): domain Eukaryota; kingdom Metazoa; phylum Chordata; class Actinopteri; order Cichliformes; family Cichlidae; genus Apistogramma; species Apistogramma diplotaenia. The sequence continues at coordinate 33,714 of VOQJ01016609.1, read as the reverse complement.
AAGTATGCACGATCATTTAAAATCAACGAGTTATTTTGACGTATGTTTGTTTTTGCTTTGATGAGCTGCTTACTTTTAAAGCGCCTCGAGGCGACTGTTTGTTGGGATTCTTCCCATCACTGTGTCCGTGTAGAGTCTCAGTTATCCACGTCGTGAGAGTCTCAAGAGCTTGAAAAAAAATACAACTGGACTTGTTTCAATTCTTTGAAGACGTTTCACCTCTCATCTAAGATGCTTCTTCAGTTCTGAAACCAGGTATTTGAACCTAGTGGGGTTTGTCCCCTTTGGTGGTGGTCATTGACCCACTGCTAGTCCTACATCAGTGAGGCTCATCATGTACAAAGGATGAAAGAGGCAAAAATGTATCATTTATGCACCGTTTTAGCACTAAAGCGGGTGATCCATAAGTTCTGGTCATGGTAATAGATTAACATCTTTTAAGTGGCAGGTCATTTTAAATGCAACATTTCTAACATTTCAACAAATATCAACAAACACACAAACTGTTTGTGTGAAATTCCAGGAAGAGAAAAGAGTCCAAAATAGCTTCACAAAGGCGGAAGAAGACGGGTTATGTTTAAAGGTAAAGGCTGACATGTGATGAACTGGAAATTTAAAGCTCACATGTAATGTTTTAGTTTTTAAATATTAGATAGTGGATCTGTATAAACACTCGTCACCTTGCTGCAGGACAAACAGGTTAGTTTGCTTCACAGTAAAGCGCTGTGTTGGACTGGTGCACATCAGCTGTGATGTTCATGGTAAGTGTTATATTACATGAAGATGTGGAGGCAAAGTTTTTAAAAAGTTTGCCTTCCCATGTACTAATATTACTTTATTTTTATATTAATGTAACTTTTATTTTGAAGGGAAACATCCTCTGCTGCAGGTCTGCATCACAGCTTTTCAAGTTTCACTTCAGCTCAAACAGGAAATGCTGAGAGTTTGAATCTTTTATGCATCTTTTTTTTTTCTTTCCAAGCTGAATAAGGACATCCAAATGTCCAAACGGGAAAATTCTAAACTGGCAAAGCAGGAATGTGGAGACTTACTTTGCTGTGGCCTTTCTTGTGGTCAGTCCACACATTGAAGGATCCCTGCATCAGCAGCTTCCCCAGTTCACTCAGATTCCCCTGCGAACATCAAAAAAAGAGTCCATCAGATTTAAAACAGCTTCAGTTCAGTCGTTGCACAACAATCCTTAAACGAGGACAAACATATCTATCTAAAGATAGTTTTTGTATGAAGACTACAACACTTACATGTGTAAATGGGAAGACACCCCCTGTGATATGCAGTCCCACCCACACCCAGTGATCACCTGGCACTGCTTCAATCGTGTGCTGGTATTAAAGGTACAGAGCTTAAAGCTCATGGTTCTCACACTCTTCTCTTTATACATGTTCATTTTTTAAAAGCACGTCTCCTTTCATTGCTTTGCAGACGACCTACAGATCTTTTTACAGTCTAACAGCCGAGCTTCTGTCCATGCACGAGTGAACTGAACAGAGATGTTCAATGATGGCTGCAGATGAAGTTCCTTAGACAAGAGGAAACAGAAATTATTTTATTTGGGCGATCCCGCCTTTTAGATGGGTATGACAGGGCTCCTGGTCTGGTCTCTTAGTCCGAGACCTGGATGTAAGGAACCTGGGTGCAGTTTTTGATGGTGCTTCAGAATTTACTAAACAGATTAGTTCTGTTGTTAAGATGAGCTTCCAGTTCAGTACAGCAGCCAGTTTAAAATGTTGGTGCTTATTTTTAAGAGTCTCAGCAGTTTGGGGCCTTTTGAAACCCTACCTACCAGAACACTGAGGCCTGTAAACCAGCTGCTCTTGAATGTGCCTCGATCCAGATTTATTTTTGATTTTTGTACGTGGTTATTTTGCCAAAGCCTGAAAGACTTTCTCTGCTACCTGATGCTGTTTTGGACACGACTGATTGAAAGCAAGATTCAGGATAAATTCCAAAGAAGAGAAGATGATGAAGCTTGACAAGGTCTGCGAAAGGACTACACAAACCTGCTTACGTGTGATGTGACCACTGATTTACAAAGATGAAAGCTCATTAATAAATGATCAGGGTCTAAGTTTAAGCTGTTTTAATTGATTTCTTTTGAGACATGGTTACATTGTTTCACAGTTGCACAGCTGGAGGTAGAAGTGTAATTTTTAAGAAGAAAAACAGTGAGATTTTTTTACCATCCCAACTCTGCAACATGTGTTTCGCTTTCGTCACCGGGCTCAAACACGATTCAGTGTTTTTGCTTGTTAAAATGTTTCAAAATGCAACTTTTCCACACGACCGAACCTCAGCGGCGAATTAGAGTAATCTGATTTCTCTAAGCTGAATAAAAGTCGAGTCAGTCGCCACCGCGAGCTGACTTCGAAGCTGATTAAGTGAAGGACAGAGATTATTTTCACAGTGTAAATGATGATGATGATGGTGCAGACTGAACACTGACCTCAAAGCCGGTGATTGCTATCTGGTGCATGGAGTCGTTGACGGACTTGATGATGTCCAGCATGGTGGCCAAAGCCTCCTCCAGCTCAGCCATTCCCTCGCCGTTACTGCATTTCAGCATCTCCTGTTGGACGGAGAGTGGAGGTGTGTGAGAAAGCCTCTGGGTGCCTGAATGTGTCCTTTGAACTGACAAAAGGAGCCTTTAAGACGGCCTTCGTTCACCAGTCAGAAACACAACCACACTGTCTGAGAGTGATCAGGCCATTTTTTATTTACAGGCTGTTTCCTTATTACCAGGACGATTATTCAAAATGCTGCACAGCTTATATTAAACATGGCTAATATTTCACGCAGCCTTTTCAAAGTGCTGATTTCTAACACTATAATCTTTTGACCTGGCTAAATAAAGTGGCCCTGAAATGACTGGTTTCATGATTTGGGTTTTGTGAATAGCATAATTGTTTGAATTGACCTGATATCAACATTTCTAAAGTGCTGAGGAGGAGAGGAGGTGAGCCGGCACAGGTGGAAACAGACAGACTGATAACAGGCTGATCACTTCGTGGACGTCGGCTCCTGTTTCAGGGGCAGCTCCTCTAATACTGAATAAACCATCACTCCGAGGTTTCCTTTTCTCCCTTTATTCCTCGCTGTCACCACGTCTTTGATTTCTCTCCTCAACACCAACCTGAATAAGTGACTTCTAACTGATTTGAGTTTCTTTGGAAGCTTGAAGGGATTTTCTTAAGGTTCAGGCTGAAAATGCAAAACGCCTGGAAGAAGGAACACGTCTGCACCAAAACGACGTCTTTGTTCAGCTTTAAGAAGCAGCGACGTCTTCAGAATTGTAAGCTTTTGATTCCTCGTGAAAGGTTTTTCATATTCTTACTTCTGTTATCTTTTATAAAAGCAAAAAAAAAACTAAGCTCTTGCTGGTCAAATGTCAGAGAAAAATGGGGAAAACGGATCCTATTAAAGTGCATCGTATATCCAAATGAACCAACGAGCACAGAATTAAACGGCACCTTCAGCATGAGCTGGTACTTGGTGATCCTCTGGACAGGCTTCAGCAGGTAAGCATCCAGAGACAGTTTGTGGTCCAGCTTCTTCTGGCATTCCTGTTCACACAAACACACAATTTTATTCATCGAGCAGCGACACACAGGAGCCATAGCAACCCGCCCAGGCCTGGGTTTGAGTCAGGGGGATGTACTGCACGGAGGAAGACATCAGGCCTCTAAAATCTCACAATGGTAACAATTTAAGTCAGTTATAAAGTTAGCTGCCACGTCAGTGTGTGTGTGTGTGTGTGTGTGTTACCTGGAAAAAAAGGCTGTCTCCACACTGCCTCCAGAGGACTTCAGAACGTGGTTTATTCTGACAATACTTTTCATACACCTGAAGTTCTTCTTTCTAACAACACAGACACAAAGACACGTCCAGGTGAAAGGAGGGACTTTAAAAGCTGCCAGCTCTTTGTCACTTCTCCCTTTTACCAGAGTGAAAGCACTGCACAACAATGCAAAGACTGAAACCTGTAAAACACCTCCCAAACAAGACACTTGATCAACTTATGATAAATGGCTCACCTGGACTTTGTGTGTATTAATGCTTGTACATGATCACGATCCATATTTTTAAGGGGAATCAGATTATGTGGGCAGCTGTTTCAGAGGAAAAGGCCCTGGAAGCTCAGGTTCTACCTGCAGGACAGAGTTTAGCTTTACAGGCTGCAGGTGCTAACATGCTAACCGCTGCTCTGTCTGCTGCAGCCAAATCTATGCCAGCCAACAGATGCAGTTCAGCTCTGACACCAACACGCTGCCCTTTACGTTTCCTATAAATGCCTCCATTATGGTCCCTAAATAGACTACAGAGATGCATTTGCATATGAGAGATGAAACTGCTTGTTTGCCTGTTGACCAGCAGATGCTTCACAGACTGCGACCGTGCATGAGCAGGTGACCTGTTCTTATTGCTCTTTTTCTGCCTATTTTTGAATAACTGCCAGCTCCTGACCTTTGACTTCTCTTTTTGGAAACAGACAAAAAGCCTTTTAATAAGTGGATGTAGCACGTCTCCGGTTTGGGGACGGGGTGGTTCACGTCCAGTCAAACTCCACTTTCCAGCCTTAGGCCCTGGCAAGGAAACGCGGTCCAGACACCTGATCCTGGAGGCTTTCTGTTCTCAGTTTCACCTGCAGAGGTTTCATAGTTCATGTCCTCCGAGAGCATCTGTTCCTCCTGTTTTAAAGCACCTGGTTTGTTGCCACGAGGACTCACAAAGCTGCTTTACAAAACTCACAGAGCCTGATATTTGAAAAGGGGCGACATGCTCACAGATTAGCTCACAGTGGGAACAGGCGACCTCATGCCTGAGGGCTCAAAGTCGATGATGTCCTTCTTCCTACTTTTCTACTCGTCACTGTCAACAACAACACATGCAATTTGCTCTCAAATGCTGCTTAAATGAGTTTCTCAGACATGGTGGGAAAAATAGTAAAACTTTAAATTCAGGAAAAGCCAAAATGTCATGTTCAGTGTATCATATTATTGCTGGTACGGGAAAATAATGCACAGTTAGATGCAATGGAGCAAAAGTAAGCAGTGACATAAACAGAGCTCCTAAAACAAATGCTTTTTAAGCTGCTCACCCTCTTCAGAAAACAGGTTCCAACCAGCTCCGGTTTCTCTGCACAGTTTTCCAGCTCCATGCGAAATGTCCTGCAGGAAGTTCATGAAAACCGATGAAGAAATGAATGCAGTTGTTCTTTAATCTACTGGTTAGCAGTTACCTTAAACAGGTTGGATAATCGGTCCAGTTAATTAGATCTTCCAAACATTTATTAGATGATCTGGCTGCACTAAACCTGAGCAGATACGTGCAAACTAACTTATAGTTATGGATATTATATATTTACTTTGTTTAAATCTGTGAAAGGAGCAACACGTTTGTTAGAATCAGGGGAAAAACGCAAAAGGAAAACTATGGAGACACAACGAGCTGCTCATTTTGAGTGTTTGCAGCTCTGCAGAATGAACATCTCGTTCTAGAGCAGCTGGTGAACTTCACCTCCACAATTATGTGCTGTCACGAAATGAAGAAAACGACTCACAGTCGGGTCTGCACGATGACGCAGGGAGACGTCTTCCAAACCAACGCGTGAATAAGAGCGATCAGAGGCACGGCCCCGAGCTAGTGTGTTAGCTCCAGTGCAGTAACTTTATTACCACTATTATTACAGTAAGTGGTGTCAGTGGATTTATCTGAAACATTCATAGAATCTGTACTTCCTGTTCTTCCTGTACTAGAGATGCTTTTTTCAAAGATGCAGTTGGACATTTGGCTGCTCGACAGGCCTGTTTCATGCGGCGAAACTAGCAGTTATCAGTGGATCTGATCATTCTGTTTGACTTATCACTTTATGAAAATGTCTCCTCGGTCTAGTGTCATCTATCTTTTAACCTTTGGACTATTAATATCTGTGTTCCCCAGTTACAGCAGAATAAATAGCAAGGCCATCTACAAACTGAAGCATATTCGACCTACTTGTTGTGAAATTCATAAATCTCGGGCAGGTTTCCGAACAGCACATCTCTTTTGTTCTCCAGCGATGGCGGGATAAGGTGGCTGAGCTCGGAGTTATTCAGCTCGGCAAAATAACCCTGGGAAGTAGGGTGAGAGGCGGGGCCAAATGATGACACAGTGAAGACGAGAATTCAGAGCAAACAGTGACATGAATATTAGAATAATAATAATAATAAACATAAATTAACTAAAAAAACAAACTGCTTTAGTGCTCTTTAGTGAGCACCATCATACTTCACAGGGGTGTAGTCCCCTCTGCCGTGCTTTGCCTACATTTTTGCACCATTTTTGCATAACACACAATAGAGAAAGTCAGCCTACATTCAGTGTGTGTGAGGATTAGGAGCTGTGATAAGAAGTCAGGTGTGTCCACCAAGCATGACCCTTTAATAGCTGCTGTTAAAAGACCTGCTAAAATTCAGAGACTGTAATAAAACAAGATAAGATTTTAAGGTCTGTTCGCTGCAGGAGTTTTGTTCTCAAGATGCAAAACAGGTCCAATTCCAAGTAAGCAGTGTAGGAGTGCAGCCTTTTGATGCAAATAAGCATCAGCTATGTAAAATGGATACAAGTCTTAGAGGCAGTGACCATACTCTACCTCCATGATGCTTTGCAGCTCCTCCACATACAGCCTCTCCGTTTCAATGAGCTCAGTCATGATATGTCTGCAGGAAAATGAATAAACACACACCGATCAAGCACAACATTACGACCACCGTCCTAATACTGAGGCCTGGACTCCACTCGACTCAGATGTTAGTGACAGACAGGCTGAGAAAACATGATGCACCGGACCAGGCTTCCTCTGTTGCTCCGTGGTTCAGTTCTGATGCGGTGCACAGAGGTCAGCCTGACTGTGACGCACCCTCACACCTTTCTATCAGAACCAGCACCTGCATTTTCAGCACTCTGAGCTACACTAGTTTGTAGGTTGGATCGAGCCACACTGTCGGCCGTCGGCCCCCCATGTGCATCAATAGGCCCCCGTGCCCCCGTGCCTCTGTCAGTGGTTCACCACTGTTCCTTACTTGCAGTAAAAAATGAGAAAAAAGTAGAAAATGCAGTGATGGAGGCACCAGGTGGCCCTGAGAACTGCCCGACACCCAGCAGAGCAGCCCCCACCCTCCATAACCATGGGGGCCGAGGCGCAAACCAACACTCACTCACACACACCCACATACCAAACATCAGGCAAAGACACACACCCACTCACATAAACTGACTATAATGATGACAGTGTAAATAAAAAGGAGGGGTTGGTCACTGCAAGCAGGGCCTCATGAATGGCTGTACTGACGGTGGCCTCTGCGCCACACGGCCATCCTGTTCCTGTTCAAACACACACAGTGGCAACTTATTTCACAGTGCAATCTTCACGTACGTTATCCAAACCACACTCTTCTGATTTGTGCAATTCTATGCATGATCTGTCCTCCCCTGACATCCATAATTAGGTTATTTACAGCTGAAAGACCTCTGTATTCAGTCTTTAAACACTCCCCTCCTATGTGTGTGTGTGTGTATATTTTTTTTTCTTTAAAGGAAATTGTTGCCTTCTACAGTTCCAAAAATCTTTATTTACATTTTCCTCCTTCCTGCAACATCACACCACAAAATTAACAAATGAAAGATTATGATGGAACCAGTCTGTGTTTTCTATTTGGAAATCATATCGTCAATGAGCCTTTGTGCTTCTTAAACCTACTACGGCTCTCCAGCCTCCTCCCACTTTGCATCATGCACTCCCATCCCACAGGCTCTCTGTGCCACAGTGAAGCTTCCAGGTCAGTCACAGCTCACACTTGAAGTCTGCTGAACAATTCAAGAACATGCTGAAACGGAACCAAGAGGAAACCGAAGAGGAGAACACGAACAGCTGACGAAGGCAGAAATCACAGACAAACAAAATCAGAGAAGAAAAAGTTCTGGATTCTCGTCTGGGTGATCTGGTAAGTCAGGAATGATGTGTGTACAGTGTGTGTGCTTGGCTGTTACAGCAGGTGAAGCTAAAGAAAAACTAAACTCCAAGAGTAAAGTGACAAACACAGAACACTAGAAGCCAAAGCACCGTGGAAACAAACAGGAATACATTTTAAATCTAATTTTTGAAAATTTGCTTCTGATGTCTACAAAAATGATAAAGAAACAAAACACCTGCTTCATTTTCTGGTTTCTCTCATTTCTCAAGAGTCAATTTTCCTGACTGATCTCTGCAGTGGTGACAAAAGCATAAAGTTGTATTCCAAGTCTAGCTGGCTTTGCTGCTCAAAATCTAAATTATCCCACCTGAGCACACCACAGAGATAAAGTCTGGGACACGCAGGTAAAGTAGATACCTGCAGGGACGCCAATCCCAGAGTAGGCAACTGTGTCATGTCTACATTGTTTCAGTTTTTAAATGTATCTACAATGTTTCAGTTTTTAAATGTATCTACAATGTTTCCGTTTCTAAATGTATCTACAATGTTTCCGTTTTTAAATGTATCTACATTTCCATGTGGCTGATCGAGTCTTTCTGTGCTTCAATCACAAAAAGACCATCAACTTAGTGATTTACTGAACTTTGTCACAGTGTGTGCCGGCTCATTTACAGTCTGCGCTCCATCCTGCTGAAGAAAAGTTTCCTCCTCCTCTGTAAAACATTTGTTTACATTCAAACTCATTTACACGGCCGTTAACGACAGGAAAACTCATTTATGAGTAAGAGTGAAGTTAAGGCTCGTCTCATGAGAATCGGCACAGGTGGAATTGTATTTGCTGAGATGCTCAGTGGAACCGAGTCCAGATCTGGTCCTTGTAATTTTAGTAGTGTGAACTTATTTGCATTTTTGGAATAGGAAGAACATAAGTCACTGGACTTTTCAAACAGTCTGAACTGCTTGGTGCCAAACAGCAGCACCTGAGCATTAAGATGCAGTTGTGTGTGGAATTTTTGTTCTATATTTAAATTGCTTTCATTTTTTATTTGATTTATTTATTTTCCTGTAGCACAACTTAATCACATTTACAAAATAGTGCTTGCTGAGTGCTCGTGCAGAAAGGTATTAGATGCTGTCGTGGTTCATGTAGTCAGAGGATCGCAGGAAGCCAACACTTGGCTACATCAGCCTTCTCAGGCTTATTGAAAAAGGCAAAAATATGCTGCTGTGAAAATATGTGATCAGACTGAGCGTAGCAGCAGCGCACAGACATCAGCAGTTTCTTTGCCGAGGGGCTGCGTTGGACTAAACCGACTCTATTATAGGGCTTTGTGCTGGTTCGGCACTGACATTCACAGTGTTGTTTGCAGGAGTAAGGGCCGTTAGCTCATGTGGTGGACAGGCTGTTTATGATATACGCACTGATACTGTTCGTGTGTTTGTGTGATCTGACTCTGTAAAGCCTGACAGGAAGAGCAATTTGAAATGCCAGACAAATAAAAAGACACAGCACAAAGATAAATTCATAAAGAACGTCCGTACCATTTCAAGGGGCTTCATTTGTACTGGCCCACCTCTGTCATTGGTGGGGGTGCTGTGGGTGGTTGCTTTATGAGCATGTTTCAGTCAAACCAAATGGTAAAAGTGGCAGAAACCTAAACCACAATAATCAAAAAAGGTTCTCAGAAAAATATGTAAATTAATTAATAACGTAATATCAGAGATTACTAATTTACTTATACTATATACTACATACTATATATGTGAACTGGGTTATAAATAGATGTATCGCTAAGTATCCTCACTATCACTCTAATAAACACGCACACATTCATTCTGTAGTAACTTTGTTTACAAACACGCTGCTCAAACACACTGACATGGTAACACTGTAGCCATAAACTGCATATGACGTCTTTTGGTTCCAGAAGAAGAAGTAACGCCTCCGCGTGACTTCAAATATCAGAAACTATAATGTGGGACTGAAGAGTCCGGTTCACCTCCCACGGTCTACATACACACATCAGGGACAGCGGTGGGTGATTACCTGGACAATATAGTGTGTAAAATCCACGTGGCGGTGACGCTCACCCGTTAACTCGGAGACGCACAGCTCGTGCGGGTGAACCGCGAACGCCGGGCACCGCGTTTAGTCCACCGCAGGAGTGATTCACGGTCCACGTGTGGCGGCTGGACTCTAAAGAACTTGGTGAGTATTTGAAGTGCGGATGAGAAGCTGCCGTTTCCGCGGAGCTGCGTGACGCGACGGCCTGGAAGGAGCGTTTTTAAACAGCTGATGGGCTGCGTGAGAGCGGCGCTGTTACCCGTGTTCGTTAAACACACTATACTGGATAAGTTAGCGGGCCGAACACTCAGTTTAATACAATAAATAATGAAGTGCAGCCATAAACTTTTCTCTTTTTTTTTTTGCTTAAATAACAGCTGGGATAGGCTCCAGCCCCCCTGCGACCCTGAAAAGGATAAACGGAAGAGGATGGATGGATGGATGGGTGGATGGATGGCAGGCATACACTATACTGGCAAATGTATTCGCTGGTCCGATGAACGTGAGTAACGTCCATCCTTTGCAGCTGTAACAGCTTCCACTCTTCTGGGAAGGTTTTCCACAGGTTTAGGAGCCTTTATGGGAATTTCTGACTTCCAGAAGCACACGTGTGAGGTCAGACACTCGTGTTGGAGACAAGTCTCCACTCTAATTCATCCCAATGGTGTTCTATCAGGCTGAGGTCAGTTTTTCCACACCAAACTAAAGTCTCCTGAACTGGAGAAATTCACGACGTGAGACTCTTTACAGTGTGTATATGGATAAGAATGCAGAAACAACAGCGACGTCAGTCACAGAAACAGATTCCTGCTGCTCATGACTCAAAATGAATGTAAGCTTTTGTTTTTACAGTTTGTGTCATATGAAACCAGATATTGTCTTCCATAGGGAAATTATGACGAGCATTTTAAAGCAATAACGAATAATTAAACAGATTCATTACTTGCAGTTATAATGAAATGTGAAACTGAGCCATTGCAACCATTTTCATTTTCAGGTGATTCTTTTTTGACCTCAGCGATGTGCTTTTGACTCGTTCCCCCACTAACACACGCAAATTCTGCATAATTTTATTACTGAAATAAATATCTGTACATTGGTGGTTATTATTACTGTGAACTTAATTTTCTTTTCTTTATTTTTCCAGGTGCCATGCGGCCTAACAACATTTAGATGGACGGGTGGGACAGGGAAAGTAGACAAAGCATTAAAGTAGCATCTTTGGCAGCACTGGAAGTCGAACTCTTGGTTTACACAGTGAAGGGAGGTCAGTAGTGGAGCAGCCCCACAGTTGAAGATGTTGACAAAAGGCTGCAGGACTTCAGGGGCCAAAAAGTAACCAGTTAGAAGGACAAAGGAAAGAGGACGAGGAGAAGATGATTAGATAGGACACGTGTTTGTATTCAGCGGAAATCAGCTGTGGTCAAGATGTTCCTGAGCTTCCGCCGGATCCACAAGTGCCGGTGTGTCAAACTGCTGACCGCAGGCCTCCTGCTGTGTGTGGTGATGGTCTGCTGGGAGGAGCTGGACTATCATGTGATCAGCCACGTGAGGTCCTACAGCTACCGCTACCTGATCAATAGCTATGATTTTCTCAATTCTTCCTTTGCTGTAAACTCCAGAGGTCATCGTGGAAAGGACGCTTCTAACAGAGTCGTTGGTGGATTGGTGAACTATCGTTACCTCATCAACCACCCGGAGAAGTGCAAGCGTGGAGACGGGAAAAGTTCCGATGACGTTTTCCTGCTTTTATTCGTGAAGTCGTCACCGGAGAACTTCGAGCAGCGCCGGGCCATCAGGGACACGTGGGGCAACGAGAGCTTCGTCTGGGCCGAGCTGGGAGTGAACTTGAGGGTGGTGTTCGCCATCGGCGTCCATCCGCACGTCCAACAGAGATACAAGGTCCAGAGCGCGCTGCTGAAGGAGGACGAGGTCTGCGGAGACCTGATCCAGCAGAACTTTGCAGACACGTTTTATAACCTCACCACCAAGCTGATCCTGCAGTTCCACTGGAGCCAGAGCTTCTGCCCTCAGGCGCACTTCCTCATGTCTGCAGATGATGACATCTTTGTCCATATGCCTAATTTGGTGAAGTACTTGCAGCATATCCTTAGGAGCCAGTCGGGGGCTAAAAACCTGTGGGTGGGGCATGTTCACAGGGGCTCTCCTCCAGTTCGCTACAAACACAGCAAATACCACATTCCCTATGATCTGTATCCCTGGCCGTCCTACCCGGACTACACTGCAGGAGCCGGCTACGTGGTTTCAGGGGACGTGGCTGCTAAGATTTACCAGGCGACTCTGCTGCTCACCGCCTCTGTGTACATTGACGATGTCTTCATGGGAATATGTGCCAAGACCATGGGCGTGTCCCCCCAGGACCACGTGTACTTTTCGGGGGAGGGAAAGGCTCCATACCACCCCTGCATTTACGACCACATGATCACATCACATGGTCACACCTCAGACGTGCGCTCGCTGTGGCGGTCGGCGACGGCATCGGCAAAGAACGGCAGCTCCAGAGGGTTTCTGGGTAATCTTTACTGCACAGCAGTGAGGATGATGATGCTGTGCCCGTATTACCAGAACACCTACTCCTGCACTGCTGCTTTTACATGAATGGTCTTTATGCAAAGACTGTTGACGGTATCTCACAGCACTGGTCTTCCATTTGTCTGATCTGCTCGTATCATATTTCAGCTTTTGCTGCTGTGGGCTCTCGACATGTTTACATGCCGGCGTTTGTGTGTCTGTATGCAGACAAACACACTTTGCAGTCACCTGTCAGCTGCTGAATGATTCTTACTGCAGGGTCTCAGATTACCTGTAAAGCACTTGTTAAATGCTGTGAGTGAAGAACAGAGAATTTTAAGTTTTACTCAGGTTGTTTTTGTCTAACATTAAAATCCTGTCTGATGATCTGAAACATGCAAGAAACTGTTTTTAACGTAGATTCTTGGTGTGATTGTGGGGTGGTTATTTTATATTAATCTCCACCACCTGCTGTTACATCATTTTGTTCTCAGAAATTATTTGATGCATCAGGTTTCACTGGCTTGTTTAATGGCTCTTGTTTACATGCCGGCTCTATATAAAGACGAATGCACTTTGCAGTCACCTGTCAGCTGCTGAATGGGTCTGATTCTATTTGCAGAGTCTCCGATTACTTATAAACTACCTGTTAAATATTGTGAGTGAAGCACAGTGAATATGAAGCTCTGCAGATGGGGGAGTAACTGAGAATATAAATTAACGTAGCGGCTACACATGTGCTGGGGCGATTGCCCGTTTTCCGCGTCGGGATAACTCTGAAATTGAAAGCCCAACATACTCGTAATGCAGCTGAAAGTTTCAGGTATTTTTAGGTGCCTTTATTATAACTTTGAGGTGATACATTGTAGCAAATGTAGCTGAAGAGTGCATCCTAAAGTAATTTCATAAATAATCATTTAGCATTAATTTTTTTTCACTCCCTAAATTCCAGCTAACGGCACATCAAGCGTTGGATTGTCTTTATCACTCCTGCTGCTAAACTGCATACTGTTAGACTGAGTAGTCCATAAAGACTGTATTCTCTAGTGCAGTGGTTACCACTCGCCCCCCTCCACAACCCGGTCACCCGATAGCACCGGCTGGTGAAATTTTCCTGGCTTGATGCCCATCTTCGCTCTTATCAAAATTACAAGAGGAAGTGATATAGAATGAATGTGTGAGTGTGTGCAAACTTGTGACTGGCCCTGAATTTCCTAAACAGCCTAAACAACACAGGCTGCTGGCTATAAACTGTTAACACAACCCAGTCGTGTATAAAGTGCTAATGCCAATATGTGACCCACCTGCCACTGGGACACAAGCACAGCAAATTTAGGTCACAGTAACGAGTAATATCACGAACGAGCCGCCTCCTGTCACCACTTTTAATATGAATAAATACATTTTTATAAATATGTAACTATGCATACTTGTGAGTCATTTCAAACTGGCTTTCTGTTATTAATGTGGCCCCCTGTAGTGCACTCGCGGCCCCCTGGTGGGCCGCGGCCCACACTTTGGGAACCACTGCTCATTTCCTGATCGCACCGTTTGGCTCGTCAGTTAAACCTGCGAAACCTTCCGTGTGTCATAAGGGACAAGTTGTTGAAAAGTTTGAAGAAGCTGAATAGTCCTGAAGACAGCGAAGCAGCCCCAAAACACCCACCCGAGCACTTTATGGCTGCTGTCACGGGGCGAGTGGGTGTGGGTGGTCTCCACCCTGGACTTCGTTGGCAGTCTCAACGTGCCGACTTTATTTGGTTACCATGGACACTGAAAAGTGATGCTTTAAAGTCCTCACCAAGCATCAGTCTGAGATTTTCCTCCATTTTTATTCATTTAAAGTTTGTGGCACTTGTGAATTATTACAATATTGTGTTTATTTTTGTGTATTTATTTTTAACTCAGCATGACGACACTGCATACAGAGCTCGGATGAAAGCACAGCCTGGAGAGGTTTGCTGGGTTTAATCACTTAATATGGCAAAATTAGTGCCAAATAATATGAAACTTCTCATTTCAATTTTATAAATTTCATGGTGTGAAAAGAGATATAGAGATGCAATTTTTCTTCTTTATTACTTTATTTATTTCAAAGCTAAGTTGTCTGTCGTTTCTTTGAGTGCATCAAATGTATTAATGGGCATTTTTAACTGAGGACCAGTTTTGCATGAATCTAGATAATGTATCTAGAAAGAAAATAAATAAAACATGGAGCCTGAACGCTGCTTCTTTCCATCTCGTCTCCATTATTCGCTCTTTGTGTTTGTATAAAAAGCCCAACACGGGCGTTCGTGCACAAGTGCGGTCACAACCAAACCAGCGGTTTGATCCCTGCTGCAAGCTTCAGCAGCCTGATGTGGAAGCAGAAAGTGAAACCTGATTTTCTAAAGATGGAAACATCGGAAACAGTTCATGCAGCGTGCACCGCACGTGCACTTTACGTCATCAAATTAAAGGTTGTGCTCTTGTTGTGACCTCAGATCCTGTTTCCTGTGACATCACGCGCCCTTACCTGCGTCTGTTGGACAGACTTTCCTCAGTCTCGTTTGTCACGACGACGTGGGTGGAGCCTCCCTGGCTTTCCTCGTGCATGACCTCAATCTGCGGCACACAAACACGGCGCCTTCGTCACATCAGAGAGAAAATGACAATGACCTAACACCCCCCTCTGAGCCAACACCTGTGGTAGGGAGGCAGTGGCTGGATATTAAACCCATCAATATTATTGCTGAATGTTTTTTCCTTCTGGAAGTGATGTTTAGCTCTGTTTCACTCAGGGACACGTGTCTGCTCGGGCAAGTACACTGAAAAATCCATGACCTCATTAAACATTCAGAGGCTGCAGACTGTGCGCTGTAACATGACCAGAAGAGTTTGATCTTTTGGCATCAGGCCTTCGGGAAGCTCGTGTCCCGAAAGGAGTTTTATCGGTGATGTCGGTACATACTCCTCCTCACGCAGGATTTAAATATTAAAACGACTCGGTGGAATAAAGATAAGTGTGATGAAACAGCTCCTCTTTTCACCACTTCCGCAGACATTTATTCTTTTACTCAGAAGCACCCAAAGTGAAGAACCTGCAGTGTGTTGCTGGTTACAGACAGCTGCTGCGTTATGTGGAGATGTGTTTCATTGTTGCAGGACAGTCCCAGAACGTTACCTTGATGCCTCCCTTTGCCTTGCGTATGTTCTTCTTCTTGTTGAGCTCAGCTTCAGCTTGCTGTTTGTTAGAGTTATCAGAAGCTCTGCGAGCGAGAGCTGAAACGAGACGACAGGACACTTCGATTATTTCCTGCTTCAGAGTTTGTGTTGCTTTGGTTGTTTGCGTTAGTTCAGATCAGTTTGACTCGCGCCTCTTACACTTAAACTTACACTGCTGGCCCCCGGCACTCCTGGGGGGGTTCTTTACTGAAGGCCGTTTGGGGGAGGACTCGGGCCGGGGGGCGACAGGCTGGATCGGCCTGGTCTGTTTAGCCGACAGTCTCTTTAGACTCACGTGCCGCTTTTCGAACATCTCCTGAACATCTTCCAGCCTCTTCAGCGCCTTCAGTACACTACCCTGCAGGTAAGAAGCTCAACATCAGCTCTCATCTTCATCACGTTTGCACCAGAACGGCCGACAAAGCAACAGGTGTCTGTGCTGTACCTTGATCTCCTCTGACAGGACAACCTCGTACTGATTGTGGAGATTCCTCAGGTCGGTTAACTGGTTCTTTTCCGCCGACTCCAGGAAGCGCTCGATGTCCGTCAGCGCCGACTCGGCCCCTTCCTGCGACTGGCACTTATCCACAGCCTGAGATGCCAGCAGGTAGATGCCGGACTCGCACCACTGGTTGACCTGCACGCAGGAAACAAGCAGTTCTCAAGCATTTTCACTCTCGATGACAACGAAGCAGTCTCGAAATGAAAGCTGTGCTCAGCAGCTGTCGTCTCACCTGAAGAAATACTTGGATTAACTTAAAGGTAATTCGATTTTATAGCAGCAGGAAGCAAAAACAAAACAGCAGCATCACAGAGTCAGAGGCCTGTGAACATTCATCACAGAGATGTTTGCAGCTGCATAAAGCCGGTCTGTCTGCCGGCTTTTATAATCAGAATTATGTGTTGCATCCAACATGTTGATGGAGGATTGCTACTGTAGATGTAACCTTCCAGATGAACCTCTCATCCTTTGTCTTGGTGAAGCAGATTCATCAGACTTCACGTCTTTGACCCAACACATGAACGGACAGAGGATCCCGATGCAGAACATGCGTGAATGTGCTCGACTCATACCGCATCCATACCTTATCAATGCCCCGGCGTATCTTCAGAGACTTGGACAGGACGTCTGTCTTTTTCTTGGCCTCGTTGCTGAAGTCGTCGCAGACGCGCCGGAGCTCCACACACTTGGGCCGGATGGAGTCCACGGCGTAGTGGTTGCTCTGGATCAGCTGGTCGCCGTGCAGCGCGTGGAGCTGGGCCTTTTCTAGTGTGGGCTGGAGGAAAATCACCGCAGTCGATCTGTGTAACTCTACAGCTCTGCTAAGGTCACTGATGATAACTGCTTTATTTTGGTTTGATAACATTCATTTATTTGGAATTTTTTGCATGTAACTAACTGATAACAAACCCGTGCTTTCTCCTCCAGTGTCTTCAGCTCCTTCAGCAGTTGTTCAACTCTGGCCACACAATCCCCAGTGTCTGATACGCTGTTCAGGGAGCCCATCAGGCTGTCAAGGGACACTTTGACCTGATCAACCAAAGAGAGAACAGGCAGCATTATTAGTCATTTACTATGTTAATGTGAAGCAAAACAAATGTTTTTTGTTTATGCAAAACTTGTTTTTATGCGTATCAGCACATCTTAATATTCATGGCTGTGTTTTCACTGTTCACCAGCAGGGGGCAGTGGAGCTTTATTTCTGCCCTGGACCATTGCTGCCTGTATTATCCTGTTTATGATTTATTAAAACATGCACAACTGCACACACCGTCCACAGACAATATCTTAATCAAAGCCGTTTTAATTAAATTATTCCAAGATGAATTAACTCCATAAACATGTCATAAGAATAAATGCAGAGGACACAGACTCGCTGGACGACTTGCAGCAGGATGGATGAAGGAAACCAAAGGCTGCGTGTCAAAGAGCACCCAGCGGACGGAGGGACGGGCACGCAGACGTTACCTCTCTGAAGTCCTGCTCAAAGTGACGCAGCTGCAGGCACTGCTCCAGCTTCACATGATGTTTGCTCCAGAACTGTTCAAAGGCGTTTTCTGTCTCGTCCAGCTGGGCCAAAAGCCTGAAACAGAGAGCAGGCGCTGCATTACATACATAATGAGAACTGCTATATGACTGCTCCAAATACATAAATATATACTGCATGTGTACTGGCACCGTACTGGTACGGCTCACCTTTCCACAGTCGTTTGGTTCTCCATCTCATCGGGGTTGAGCTCGTGGTTCTCCGACTTGGCTGCCTGATCCTTGATACAGCCGTACAGGGTGGTGCCTTGCTTCACAGCTAGCCTCAGCTCATCCTGATTCACAGGAGCAAAAGGAAACATTAATATCACAGACCGATGATTGTAAATGTGTGTAAGCTGTTAATGTTAAACACAGCTTTCATTTTGCACTTATGAATGACTCTGCTGGGAGACTCGCAAAGCAAACATAGTGTGTGTACCTGTGACACCTGGAGATGAGTGCGTTACCTGTTTACACCTACGGAGGTGTGTCAGAGTGCTAGCCACTGCGGACTGAACCTGTCACTCGTCAAAAATCTCAAATTAAATGTGTGACTGAATGATTCAACAAATGTCTCCCAGCATGGAAACGACAGCCTGGTGAAAAACAACTGAAGTGAATCACAGTCACTAAAATAAAGATTCTCTTCTCCATTTAAAGCAGAATGAAACTGAAACATCAAATTCTCAGCACCAAACAGGATTACACACCATAGATGACTGAATTATGCTACTAATATATGTGAACAGGAAGTTAAAAAGTGATCGCCATGGAAACAGTCTCCATGTGAGCGATTTTATTTGCTTCCTTTAAGATTTATCAGAGAGGAAAACAACAGTGACGCAGTTCTTAGGCTTTTCAGACACATTTTTAGCTGAAATCATTGGTTTCAGTGGAGTTTCTGTGACCTGTGGCCTCAATATTTATATTTTTAATTGTGATAATTTAGACTTTGAAAGGTTTTCTTCTACTGATCAGAACCAAAGAAGCTTGAGGCCATCAAACCTTCAGCCCCCACCCAGGAAGAAACAAAATAAAGCAAATAAGAATCAAAGGTGTCAGAGCCGACAGTCGTGTGTGCGCGTGTGTGCGTGTGTGTGTGTGCGTGCGCACCTTGAGGTTGTCGTGTTTGTCGGTGTGCGTTGCGAGCAGGTCTTTGGTGCACTGGACGTCGTTGGGCAGCTCCGTCTCTGCCAGGTCCGTCCCGAACTTCTGTAACATCTGGGCTGTGGTTTTCACCGTGATGGCGAAGTTTTCGATGGCCTGCGGACACAGATGCACATGTTGCTCTGCAGCTGTCACTGTCACACTCATCTGTTCATACGAATGTGTGAGTGAGTCCAAACCTTTGCCCGGTGCTGTATATGAATACCAAGGGTGTACTCACTGTGCGGTGGTGTATCCACTGACTGTGAGAGTATTCCAGGCTTCCTCCTAACTCCCGGGTCAGCTGGCTCTTATCCACATAGCCATGTAGGTCAGACAGAGAGTTCAGCATCACGATCTGCAAGCACAAGTGCCTTTGATGACTGCCTCCATTATTATTAAGTAAGGCCCAAAGTGTTCAGTTTAATCACAGTTTTAGACTGTAAAAATGGCAACATAATTGCTTTATTTATTGTCGCTTCTTAACGTGTGAGATCCTGTTACTGGGGAGAATCCCGTATCTCAGGAAAGAAGGTGTTGCTGCGGGAAAGCAGGCAGTCTTCCATCCTGTAAAGCCAAAGCTGAACCTCATTATTGCTCAGCCCCCCAAAATGTAACACAATATGTTATAGAGCTGACCCATTATCTCTAATGCATTTTTAATATTTAATACGGTCAGATCTACAGACTGGACCGCTGATGGGGTAACACTTCTGACACCTCTGACCAAAGGAAAGGAAAGCTGTGCCTCGTTTCTGGAACCTTGTAGAACTCGTTGTTTTAAATATCAAATGCAGTCGTTTCATGCAGCCCATGGAAAATGTTGACTTTCCCAGCTTTGAACAAGCAAACACTTCCTCCTGCAACACTGCATCTGAATAAAGCTGACGCTTTTTTCTGATTTTTAGACCCACAGGAGGGGCCACTGGGGTCTGGCACTGTGTGGATCAGGCAGCGGTCTGTACAGGGAACATCTCCTCTCTGGTGGGGAAGGAGCCCGAGCTGGTGTCTGAGCCTGAGGAATACTGCCTATCTATAGCACACAGTCGTTCAGAAGGGGGTTGGACTCTGGTCCATGGCAGTAACCCCTGAACTAGGAGAAGAAGGGTGAAGGGAGATGTCAAGCTGAAGAAGGAGTCCTATTGAGCTTGGTGGGAACAGCTGTCAGGCACTAGTGTAACTGGCTGTAGCCAAGGCAAAAGCTCAGGTGTGGAAGGTGTTTCGTGGAGCCAAAGGCCATAGGAGGAAGCTCTGGGGAGACCCAGGACATCTGGAGAGATTCCATCTTCCAGCTGGCTTCTTGACCCTCACAACTTACAGCATGTGGTTTAAGGAAATTTGTAGGGAAAAAAAATCCCTTTTGAGTTTTACAGTACAGCATCAAGAAAAGCCAACAGTTACCACGGGAGTCACGTTTTTGTCTCTTTCAGGTGTCTTATTCTGAACGATAACCTGGCTCGGAATAAAACACCAGCATGCTCACCGGTACCTTCATTTTGAAGTCATCCTTGTGCAGTTTGATCCCAATGTCTGCTATATGCTTCTGGAAGAACCTGGACGGCCTCAGCACCAACACCAACTGAAGGTTTCCTGGGAATGCTCCCTGAATGACAAAACATGGAACACGACATCGCACTCTTTCATTCTCTTGGTCATCTTCACCCTTTATAATCAATGGCACTTCACCCCTGCAAAGATTCACTCAGTGATGTTACACTCCACTGACTAAAATAGACACGTTTTGACAGCAGAGGGGCATGCTGGGAAACATATTACTTGTACTTCCTGACCTTGCACCCTGTCATCTGTGCAAAATGCCTCTGAGCCTGTGGATGTTAACGATGCAGCGATTTGTTTATCAGCGAGGAGTTAAATTATGTTTAGTAAGCAAAGGGAAAAAAGTGCGTTCAGAAGTGGAAGGAGAGAAGAGAGCAGGGGTCACGGGGACCCTCTGAAAACCCCTGCCCCAAAAAAAGATGGCGATGTTCTGCTAAACTAAACTAAAGTCCCAGCCCTCTCAGAGTTTATGGTGCCACAAAGACCACATGTTGCCTTCACTGACCATTCCAGCTTCAGTCTTCCTTTTGAACCTGTTGCCCCTCCCACCAGGTATCCAGATTACAAATTTCTTCACACTTACACAAAGAAAGTAGCCAGTAAATTAAACATATTTCTGTGTGAAGAAACAGACCAAAATAAAATACAAAACTATTATGTGTCTATTTCAGCATCTGACCCCACAGCCTGACCCCACAGCCTGACCCCACAGTCTGACCCCACAGCCTGACCCCACAGCCTGACCCCACAGTCTGACCCCACAGCCTGACCCCACAGCCTGACCCCACAGTCTGACCCCACAGCCTGACCCCACAGTCTGACCCCACAGGCTGACCCCACAGCCTGACCCCACAGCCTGACCCCACAGTCTGACCCCACAGCCTGACCCCCC
>VOQJ01016609.1:0-12226 GCA_015052665.1 Apistogramma diplotaenia | reverse complement strand
AGCCCCGTCTCGAGGTCCAATACAGTTCTTTTAATCAGAATCAGCCTTTGAACTCGTCTTATGCGGTTTATTTAGTCTCTAACTTGGCGCCTGACAAAAACACTCCATACAGCAGATACACAATCTTGGACAAAGTTCATCAAGCATGAGCAGTTTAAAAAATTACTTTCTCCTGTTATATTTTCCATAAAAACCAATTCCTTCACATCCACATTTACCTGTAACTGAAACAGGTGAGTGATGGGAAAGAAAAACACAATCAACAAAACAACAATAATGCAGCTCATTTCCCCAGCTGCATTCAAACCTACGACTTAACCACCTGATTCAGAGACAGCCGGCAGGCTGCGCACCCTGTTTTACTGACACGTGAGTGTCATCGTAGCTTCTGTGGCGCCGAATGTGAAAGTCCCTCGCTTCAACGGCGACCTGCTGCCCTAATGACGGTAACCTTTTGCCGCAGATGAAAAGGCACATGTGCATGTTAGTGCACAGGTGTGACCGTGGCGCTCCGTCACAGTGAGCGTGGCGCTCCGTCACAGCGAGCGTGGCGCTCCGTCACAGCGAGCGTGGCGCTCCGTCACAGCGAGCGTGCCACCAGGACTCGGGATTTGAACAGTGAACAGAGTACTTTGTGCTTTTGTAATGTACTGAAACATTGTTACCACTGGGCTTGTAGCTGAAGAAGATGGCATGAGTTTATAGGCTTATGTTTACATGTGCAGATGATTAAGCTGGAACAACATGAAGGGAAGGACCCAAAGAAATATCTGACCCGGGGCCAATCACAGTGCTGTTACACATGTATAGGAAGCATAATCACTTCAAAAAAAGAAAAGAAAATGGGTCTTTCTACAAAAGTCCTTGTACATATTTATTGATTTAAGTATCTCAGAGAACTCACAGCGATCCTTGATAGCGAGGCCTTTACTGAGCTCCATTTGTCCTTCCTGCGGTCGATGATGATAATGAAGCCAATGCTGGCAGCATCCAGGCTGGAGACGGGAGGGAAAAGTGGGAAGTTATCAGTCATGCTAATCAAAATCTGTTTTGCAAGAATCTTTAGAAGTCTGCGTTATTGTGCCTACATTATAATCAATCCAGTGCTTTTTGGCCAATTAAAATATCTTTATGAAAATGTGATGTTATATTTGTTGCAACTTCTGCAGCCCCCTGAGTCATATTTCTGTTGAAAAAGACGATTTTAATCAATTTTATTTAGTCAATGACAATTTTGACCTTGATAAAATATGAATATATAAAAGTCACTTTGCCAAAACCTGATTGCAGCTTCTATCTTGTGGTAGAAATGCTGTTTCTCGCTCAAAAAGACTCAATATCATTCATGAGAGAGTTTCACAGATTATGGTTCAACGAGTCATTTACAGGCATTTAATTAAAGCCAATCATTTTTTGGAAAATACCGGAAATTGTTTTTTTGGCACAACGCGTGAATCAGGCCGGCTGGGGGGCCGGCGAGGAGAAAGCACAACCTTAAACAGAAGCACCCGCAGAAGTCCTTTGCTTTTTCCCACTCGGCGACAAACCCGCAGGAATCCCTAATCAGAAACGTGAAGCTAGAGACACCGGCGACCACAGCGGCCAGAGCAGACATGGAAGGAGATCTGCAGCTGTAGAGCCGGGATGGACTGCTCCAGGCCTCGAGGGCCGGTGTCCTGCAGGTCCAACGCACCTGAATCACCTCCTCAGTTGTGCAGTCAAGTTCTCCAGAGTCCCGCTAATGACTTCTACATGTGATTCAGGTGTGCCGGATCAGGAACACATCTGAAACCTGCAGGACACCGGCCCTCGAGGCCTGGCCATCCCTGCTGCAGATTTCATATAGTAATAGTTCATGTTGCCGGTAGTGACACCCGGTTTTGTCACTGCAGTTAATATTGAATCGGTGTGTAACTTTGCAAAAACAATGGTTTTCTCTGGGCCTCTCCCCAATCGGACCCATGTTCTCCTCACATGTAGGTGGCGCTCTGAGTGGTGTCCCAAAAAGCATCTAGAAATCTGGTCTAATTTATTGAGCCCCCCGCTAAAACCTGACTACCTGGTCCTTAATCAGAGGTTCTGTGTGATTCCTCAGACTTTTTATCTGGTTTAGCGCTCAGTCCAGATAAAATCATTATAGTGGGTGATTTTAACATCCACGTGGGTGCTTCAAATGACAGCACTGCATTTATTCTAGCCCACCCACCTCTTTAACCACACTGGATCTTGTTCTGGCATAGAAACAGCATTTAACAAAACTCTTTTGTCTAACATTTCAGTTTAAAATAATATCACAGCAGTGGGGAATAAATTTCAGTGCAGGAGAAGGATGGTTTTGAATAGAATGCATTAGTTCTTGTGTATGTGAGTATATGTACATACCTGGGGATGCTGGTCAGGTAAGTAACTACATTGAGGAAATCTTCCTCTGGCACTTCGCTGAAGCCTGAGTACTCCGGGAACGTGATGATGGGGGCACCCTCGTTCCCTCGCCCTCCTGCAGCACAGAAGAAAACAAACATTCATTATCATTCTATAACAGATTCAGATTAAACTGGTGGATTTAAAATACAAATACAAAATGACTCTTATCTTCTCGTTCTGGACCTCGCTGTCTAATTGCGTTTCTCACAGATTCTGCTGGATTTACTGTTTCATCCCAACTGTAGCGAAACCAAACCGTCTCAACACCGGCTGCGGCTCAGCAGGTAGAGCAGCTGTCCAGATGTTGGATGGTTGGTGCTTCAGTCTTCTCAGCCCTTAACTGCATCCAATCCATGAGTGAGAGTGTGCTAGATAAAGTGCTTTAAGTGCACAGAGTGTACGGATGCATATGTGAACAGGTGGCTGTGTAGTGTGCAAAAATAAAGTGCTCTGAGTGGTCAGTCTAACACTCGTACGTCTCCAGGAAGGCCACTAGAGGGTGACCATGAGCTAAAAATCTGCTTTCATGCTACTACTAAAACGAACCAGGTTTGTAATGTTAAAAGCTACAATAATTTACACTTGTGTATGACTTTGACGCAGCACATATAAGGACATTTTTTGGCTAACTTGCTGAGTATGGAAAATTTATAGGAAACATGATGCGGGATGGGGAGGAAAGTGGGAGTCACAGTCTCACATCTGTGATGTTGGCATTAGAGGAATTTCTGTTAGCCAAGGCAGGTAAGTGCTGCAGTGTTATTAGCCAAATCCCAGCAAGGCACTAAAATATGTCTCCGCTGTTATGACATTTTCTAGGGCCCTGATTTTCCACAAAGGAGAGTCAACCAAAACAGCTGCAGTCGAGCAAAAAAGCTCATCACACAGTTCTGAAAAATAACTCCAATAATGTTTTATGTCTCCTGGATATATAAACGGGAAATAATCCATTTACACTTTAGTCATATCGACTATCTGCAGCAAGCTCTTCGCACTCCCTGTAGTGACCAAAAAGATGCATTTTTCAAGGACATTCAATGACATTATGGCTCTCCCAGTACAGTGAGGCGTGTGTTTTAAATCGCCTGCTTTGCAGCTCCTTCGCTGCTGTCAGTAATGCAAAAACCCAAAGAATGTGACAGGTTTTAGGCCACTCAGCAGAGGAGCTTCGCCACTCATTCAATATGTGCTTTGTGTTAAAGACCAAAATAGCAAACCAAGTGATCAGAGCATTCAAACCTCCATCCTACCGGGAAGGCACACACACTCGCAGCAGTGAAGACCACTTTTGTAAGTCTAGAGGCGAGTCCTGCTGAGAGGGGAGCTTTTGGAAGCAGTTGTTTTGACTATTTGTTTGGACGACTGAGAGAAGGAATGAGAGGCATCCCCGGAGAACCACACGGACTGCTGTGTCACCGCTAACAGCACATCTGGAAAAGTCTCAGGGCACCGAGCGCTGGGAGAGCAGAAGCTGCGTTCCTGTGTAAACTTTTAAACTTAAAATTATGCGACTTTCCACCAGCTGCATTCCAGCTAACAACTGCTCATAACTATAAGTATGTATGTTGATGCATGAAGAAGCGGCCTTCCACAGACTTGGTGTCTGTGCTAAACAACAAATGCTTTATGATTCAGGTTAATTCTTCAGTATACCTGCACATTGTCATTCTTTTTTTTTACTCTAATAGTAAAACCTGTTGTCCAGCAACACATCCTGGTTAAAACATTGAAAGTAAAGTTACACTATCAGGACAAATGTGCTGGAACAACTTCACATCACATCTGCAGGAGCTGATTGGCCACAGAAACCTGATACAGTTTCTTATGCTGCTGTTCATGCTAGAGGAAGCTTGCATCTCTGTGTTTATTGAGTCAGTAGTGCATTGGTGACTTTTACCCACAATGCACTTTTCCAATATCAGTGTCGTGGATGCAGACGGCACGATTAGCTGCTTATGGCAATGGGACTGAAAGAACTAACGAACATTAAGTCTATATGAAGTAACTCATTCAGTGTTTGCCTTTCCCTCTGCAGCTCTCTTTAATAAAACTAAACAAAAGGCACTAGAAACAAATTACTATGAAACAGTAAAATGTAGATACACAACAAAACACAGAGGGAACTGACTGAGAATGGGACAGGGGACAATCAGGGAGCAAATAACCTCAAATAACACCCCCAGTGGGAATTAAAAAAAGAAAGCATGTGCAGAGGAAGCTCTGTGTGCACAAACCCCCCAGTGAACTGCTGTGTTTTGTGGAATTAAACGAATCATGATCACATATCACTCCTGCAGATTTCCTCTCCTTTAAAAGTCAACAAACAGAGTCCGTGAAGCAGTCAGTGAAGGCATCTCTGCGGCTTCCTCATGTTATTCCTCTTCTTGTGATTTCCTCCGTGAAGAATAAAAAGTCTTAAGAGAACGAAGCAGCTGACTTACACATAAAGTTCCTTTCTTCTGTCACTTGTGTAACTTGTGATACACAACAAGCTGAGAGTGTTTTTGTCACGTCAGAATCATTAAAAACAACTTGGCTTTAAAGTTTTAGTTGCAGTGAGCATGAAGAGGCAGGAGCACGTGGATGCTGGGAGGAACCAGCTTCAAGTCTCTAATGAGGCACCAAGATGAGCACTGAAGAAGGCTTTGGCTGATGTAACGTGCTCTCTTTAGTGTCAGGTGGCACAGTGGGAGCTGTCACCTACCTGAAAGCAAGGCAAACTGGCGATGAAGCTGCTCTATGATGTCGACGGCCAGCAGGGGCCTGATGTCCTGCTGCATGATCTCATCTGAAAGGAAGTGAAAACAACTGATCACACACTCACATGTGCAATAACATGCCCATCGCATTTTACTATAGTATGTTAGAATATGAAATCAAAAAGTCAAAGCACAAGATTAGAAGAGCAGAGATCAAAGAAAACACTCCGTACAGGCTGCAGCACTCTCCAAAAACAGAACTAGTTTCAATTTAATGCATCACATTAAAGCAACAAAGTAAAATCTATTTCATAAAGCACTACAGTAAGTGTAGAGTAAATTGCCGGTACTGGTGCAGAAGGCTGTGATGCAGTTACTGCCACCATGCTACTTTGTGGTAACTCTTAATAAAGGGTTTCTTTGCCTCGGTACTGTACTGGTACAGTTTTTACAGTGGCTGGGGGAGTTTACTCAGATCAGAGCTCTGCAGCTAGAGACGTACAGTGGTGTGACCTGGCAGGCAGGACTACCCGAAGCTTCACCCTAATCCTCTGACCGAGCCGGCACCTCGCTCCTCTCCTCTCTATCTGTAGGTGCTTTGATGTGCGGACAATTAAGAACATCTGTGCCGTGTAAAGTCTGATCCACCAGGGTTCCACAGGGCATGAAGAAGTCTCAGAGGGAAGATGCACAACTATTTGCTGAGTATTTTTACCAACAACTCATCTTTGCAGGTCAGGCGTTCTGCTGAGCCATGTGATTTTTTTATTTTTGCCGTACTAGAATAAAGTGTAATTGCTCATCCACTAGAGTAGGTGGCGGTGGCGCGCTCATTGTCAGTAAGTAATATCTCATGGCTGCCATCTCAAACTCCCAGCCTGCTTCCAGCCACGCCCCCTCAGCACAATTTGGCTTTTGAGTTACTTTTTAAACATTTCGCTTTCTCCTCCAATTAAGAGGGTTAAGCAGAATGTCGCAATGTCAGCAACAAAGTAGCCTAAAATCTACTAACCAGTGATGTAAAATTGCCCTTTTGTTTCACGTTTGTTTCAGAAGACATCGTGAAGATAATACGCTGTTGTGTTGAATAAAAGAGGCCATTAGATTTTTTCTTTGCAGTCTTTGTTTCAGCTCTGTGATCTACAGCTGAAAGCAGTTCTTATATCTCTCATATCTCATGCTGAGTCCCTCACTTCATCCTCTGTCTGAAACAAGCCGTTTTAACACTTCCTGCTTTAACCCGACTGTCTTCTAATTGGCAGCCCCTCACATTGGTTCAAAGAGCATGTGGGTGGGGCTTCTGTTCTCTCAGCCAGATGGCATGTCTGAGATGATACCCACCCTCTTTGATGTCATAGAGGCTGAAGCTTTAGCGAGCTGTTTTCTACCTCGTGTGTTCATCACATGCAGCCTGTTCTGAAGCTGTCCATTTCTGACTGGTGTTCATATGATATTCATAAGAACCTGGAACAAAGTATTCTCAGACGAGGTTTTAAGGCTACGTATTCCTGCCCTGGTTTAATGTTTGTTATGGTTCCCCTGCAGGGTGAAGCTCTGAGTGCCGTGCGCAGTGAACAAACCTTTCTCTGTTACAGAGAATAAAGACGTGCATTTACACTGACTGCACTTTATTACTCTAAACATGCCTGGGTAAGTCTTGTGCTGGTGCGAGCGGGGCCAGAAGCAGAGGAGCAGAGCAGCTGATAGCGGTCGTTGTTGGAGGTACCTCTGGTGTCTGCTGACGTACCCAGGATATTAAAGATTCAGTGCATTCTGATTTGATACAAACACACACCAGTGCCATTGCAAATCTTGTCTTTTTAGCATCCAATTGCAAAGCTAAAGCAATGCAATTAAAAATCTGAAGGATCAAAGAAAAAGAGAGTGAAACTTCTGCAGGAAAACACTTTAAAAATCAGAGTTTTAAACGGCTCCCTGCAGAAACTATGGAGCCAGGCTGCGACACCACACATCACCAAACCTGCACAGCTCATGTTTCAGCCTGGTCTCCCTCAAACACTCCTGAGAAGTGCATGTAGTGGCTACATGAAAGAATACACTGTAACACGGTGAATCTAATACTCCGTTACATTCAGAACAGTAGAGTTATGCAACCCGAGCCCGGTCAGGCACTTCAGGATGTTCTGTATTGTTGGAACATCAAAGCAGGAAGGAGCGGTGCTGACAGATGTGATGCACGACCACTTCAAGG
Source organism: Apistogramma diplotaenia (assembly GCA_015052665.1). NCBI lineage: Eukaryota > Metazoa > Chordata > Actinopteri > Cichliformes > Cichlidae > Apistogramma > Apistogramma diplotaenia. The sequence continues at coordinate 4,891 of VOQJ01016609.1, read as the reverse complement.
CTCAGTGGAAAAGTGCTGTTTTTAGAAACAGAAGAAGACAGAGGGCGAGTGCTGCAAGCGCTCCTTTAAGGAGGCAGTGAACTCCACAACGGCACCAGTGGGATTCTTGATTCGGGAGATTAAGCCTCGACAGTAACATCGAGGAACCAACAAGGTTTTCTGCAGATGTGTTGAACTGCTACAATTAGCTGGTTCAGTGGCATCTGTTTGGGCAGCAGCTCCTGTGCAGCGTAGCCACAATTACAGTCGAAGCCTTCTTCAAAGGCCGGGACATTTTCAGTTTGACTGACGTCCGTACGGAGTGAACGAAAAAATGCTGTCACGGAGTTCAGGTTGGTGTTAGCAGTGTGTAAACAAGAAGGCTTATTCCAAACAATAATTTGGGTTATAGCTGCAAAGCACCTCACATTTTTACATTTAGCTCAGCTGCTTTGGTGTTTATGAAGCTAAGAACAACGACCCCCAGAGCAGGTCGAGCCCACTCGCATTGTTTCCCTCTTGAACTGGTCAATAAAGGGCTCGTCTACTGTAATTTCTTTAAAGCTTTGATTTAAGAGAATAACCTCTCTCCATCCCATATGTCAGAGTAATGTATGTAAGCTGTGCTAAAAATTTGGACAAAAATGGCAACAGTGTTACCAGAAAAGCTCTCAGACACGTCACCATGGTTACACCTGCCACAGAATCCGTGCGCTGTCATGTTTGTGTCTTTTTTACGAGTCCTGAGTTATGTTGGGCCGCCAGATGTGAACAACATGTGGAAGTAAACATTAGTGAAATCATTCATACTGGCCTGGGACCAGTGAGTCATGCCCACCTTCCAGCATTTCCTTTAAACTGGTGTTTGCTGGTTAATCATAACTGCAAAGCTGCACTTTGGATTCTTTTGCATGGTGATTTTTACCAGGAACGTGTCTGAAAATCCACGCAGTGACACCTCATTATCACTGAGTCAGTGTGGAGCTGCACTGAGTAAGACACGACACTTTAAGGCAAAGTGCATGTGTGAGTGTGAGGAGGGAGGCGCTGTTTTAAAGGCAGCAGGTGTGTGTTTTTGTATATTCCCTGTTTACCATGTCCTTTTCATGCTGATGAAGGCTTTAGCTTGTCGTAGCGTGCGGTGTCGAACTTGCCGCAGTGAGTTTATGAGACCCGGTGTGTGTGGAGTTTGTTTTTGGTGTCTCAGAACTCACCAGGAAGGCTTGTTTTTGTTGTGCTGTTGTTTCTGCTGCGTTGCTCCCCTCTCTTTGATTACAGTGCTCCAAAGCCCTGGAATAGCAGCTGTCAGTGTTCCTGGTAGAACCACTTCACGGCTCCTCTCATCTTTGGAAGTGCCTCGAGCATTAGCCCTTTCTGGCACCACTGAACCGCTCATTTACAGAAAAGACTGTTTTTGCTGAAACGCTACAAAGTCTGTCTTTCCAAACTTTTGCTGGATACTGAAGGCTGGAATGCAGCCGGCTGATTATGGGACGAGTAAAGTGGCAACTAAGGTTTTTACCCCCGTAAGGCACCCAGTGTGTGTGTGTGTGTGTGTGTGAGAATATTACCTATTATGTTTTTAACACTCTTCATCTTTACAGCCTCCTGGCAGGAGTGCACACACGCAGGAGAAAAGGTAAATCCTCCAAGAAAAGGCAGAAATCCCATCAAATGGCAGCAAACTCATTATATCCCAAACCAGCGACATCAAAACAACATCCAGTAACAAAAAAACAGTCTGTGAACAGCAGCTTCGTCTTCACTATCCTCATCATCATCTCAGGCTGCTCCAGACATCCAGACGGACGAATTTCAGTCTCACACACACACACACACACACACAGAGCCGGAGCAGTCCCGGGACTGTTTGTGTGTTACTGTTGTTAGGTTCGCCTGTGGTCAGTTTTTCCAGCTCCAGCTGTAGTAAAAGAGCTCAACTATGAGCAGCCTGTAAGTATTCAGAGAGGGAGGACTGAGTGGGAGCATGCGTCAGAAGAAAGAGACGCAGAGAGGAGCTGCAGTGTGTGTGTGTGTGTGTGCATACATGTTGCCGTGATCATGTGTGTTTCATTTTGAAGACTGCGTGTTGCGCCCGCTGCAGAATCTGTGAGCTGTTATGTCTGTGTCTCCGTTTTATGAGTCCTGAGTTATGTCGGGCTGCCAAATGTGGACAACACATGGAAGTAAATGTTTTTACTGAGATGCCTCTGTGCTCGATGCCCCTCGCCGGTAACCTGACGCCATAACCACTTTTTCTAAGTCTGATCCTGCGGTGAAATGTGATTATATTTAGACACGCGGCACTTTGGCTTCACAGAAACACGAATGTCAGCTTGTTGTTTCAGTTGAGCTTTTGAAAGCTACATTTTTAATTCAGTCTTCATCAGTTAATCTCAGACTGTAAAACCCTGCTTTCCTTATTATGGCCAGCAGGGGGCAGCTCATCTGACTGCTTACTGTATTGAAGCCTGTGAGAAAATGGCCCAGCTCTTCACTTACTGTGCGATTTGGTGAAGACTCACTTTCACCATGAGGCTGTGGTCTTGATTGCCTGGATCTTGTTTAATTAGTAAATTAGGGTGATAGTGTGAGCAAAGTGGGCGGAGCAGCAGAGCAGCGGTTAGCACTGTTGCCTCACTAGAAGAAGATCCTGAGATTGAATGCAGCATCTGGCCGAGTGGACTTTCTGTGTGCAGCATGTGACAGTTTAAAGCCTTTTTCCTCTAAATCCTCATTAATGACGGCAAGTAACTATATTTTAGAGACAGAAATGTGAGCAGCGCTGGTTGTCTGTGTCTCTGTGTTAGCCTCATGACCATGAACACAACAGATGGATGCATGGATGCATGTACATTCACAACAATGTGGTGGAGACGAGGAGAAAACACGGAAGCACAAGGAGAGCAGATACTGACGTTCACATGCAGCAGGCGCACAGAAACGAGCGCACACATGCGCACAGAAACGAGCGCACACATGCGCACAGAAACGAGCGCACGTGTGAACTTTGTTTTCAGCACAATGCCTGTTGTTACGTGTGTTTTGCGACCTGCTTCCTACAAGTGGATAAACATCACTGCATTCTCAGGCATGTAATTTGTGTGTGTTCATGACTTTTTCACGTCGCACAAAGGTTACCTTTTACCACAGGAAGTGAAAAAGCAGCACATTCAGACCGACTCAGATTTTCATACGTGGAAGTTTTTATCTCGATTAAAATAAATAAAATGCTCAAATCGAGCAGCTGGAAAAAGGAGTCAATAAAGAAGTGATAAAAACTGCAGTTTCACAAATGGGTTGATTAAAAATTCTAGTTTGGAGGGGGTGAGGGGTAGGTGGGGGTGGAGCCTACACCTGTACAGGTCACCAGCCTGTCACACACAGAGAGACAACCATTCGCACTCACATTCACACCTATGAGCAATTCAGAGTAACCGGTTAACCCAACTCCACTATGTCTTTAAGGTGTCCATTATTATCTCGACTTTTGTTCTAATCACTTCCCTTCCACAGGTGTGTAAACTGAGCACCTGGGCATGCAGGCTGCTTCCACCAACATGAGTGAAGGAATGAGTCGCTCTCAGCGTGGCACCGTGACAGGATGAAACCTGTGCAACAAGTCCGGTCATGAAGTTTCCTCACTGCTAAATATTCCACAGTTGCTGTTAGTGGGATTATAACAAAGTGGAAGCGATTGGGAACAAAAGCAGCCATGAAGTGGTAGGCAGCATAAAACCGCAGTGGATGCTGAGGGTCACAGTGCACAGAGGTCACCTGCAGAGTCACTACAGACCTCCAAACCTCAGATCAGCTAGGAACAGTGTGCAGAGAGCTTCATGGAACGGGTTTCCATGGCAGCTGCATCCAAGCCTTACATCATCAAGCACAATGCAAAGGGTTAGTGCATTAGTGCATCCCTAATTCTGATATAAAATTAGTCAGCAATCAGTATCAACAATAGGGATAAGATATACTCTAAATGCATACTTCGGTCTACAAGCAGTTAAAACAGGATATAGACTTTATTGTTGTGGGTGCACTTTAAGTTTAACTGATGTGACGTGTAAATGTTATCGAGCCAACAGGACAGAAAGTGAGTGAGTGTGTGAACACATGAGTGATGAAGAGAATGGAAACTTTTATCTGCTAATTGTTCACTGTTGTAATTCTCAGCAGTGATGTGCACTGAGGATGTTCTGCAGACGGGAGTCTGTTAACAGCACGAAGCATGATGGGAGTGTTTCACTGTAGCTATCGGTGCTCCTGTGCTGCTGGAACTAAATTAGCTTTAGAAGATCTTCTCATTGCAGAGTTTATATTTACTTGAGTCCAATTAAAAATGAATGTGAAATAATGCACATTTTAACATAGTTGCATTTCTATGATGAAAAACACACATTATTTATAGGAATCTGTTTCTTTAAATGAAAGGTTTGGTAGCACACGTGAGAGCTGCAGGAAGTTTATCAAACGGAGTCTGAAGGCAGCTTCCTGCTCCTCACTGTAAATTAGAGATGGGGCGATACCACTTTGTTATTTCCGATACCGATATCGATACGAATTGGCCGATACCGATACAAACCGATACAAATCCGATCTTTTATTTTTTTAAAAATTAATAAATTCTTTTAATAAAAATTTTTTATTAACCTTTTTTTTAATTAAAACTTTTTTAAATGCCTGAATCGCATATTCTTTCAATTATTCCATCAAGTACTCAAGAAACTGGATCAGAAATACTTTTTTTGTGTTAATAGTTCATCTGCATATTTTAACTTCCGTACTGCAGTTTTTCACTGTGAAACAAACAGGTGGAGCACAAAGTTCTCTTTACTTCACTTGATGATCAGGTGGTTGATGAAGAACCTCCAGCTGTTTCCCAGTAAAAGTTTAATGGTATAAGAAACAG
>VOQJ01016608.1:0-14831 GCA_015052665.1 Apistogramma diplotaenia | reverse complement strand
ATCCCCGTCCCCCCTGCGCCCCCCCCCCCCCCACCAAAAGATAATCCCAGTACAAGTCTATCTGTTATTATTTATTACCGTCACCAAACATCCTTTGTACAGTGCCCATAATTTATAATATATACCTATATATTCTTTCCACCTACTAATATATATAGTTTCAACAGTTGATCTGTAAGAGATATATTTTAATACTGTCTTGTTCTATATTTTTATACTTGTCCTATATTATATTTATTGCTTTTTAAAACTACCTGGTTGACCACGAGAGAGCCCTGCACGAAAAATTCCAATGTGTCTAGACCTCGGTTCATGCACAAATGGCAAAATAAAAACCTTGAATCCTTGAATCCTAATCCCTTGTGTAGCTTGAAATGCTATTACACTCCGCTGTATTTCCGTTGCCATAGTGCGCGTGCATCATTACCTACGCCATCATTGTTTACAAACAGTAAGATAAGAAGCAGGAATAAGAAATGTTGAACTCGTGACAAATACAGTATATATCACTGTCTGTGATTGGGGTTATTATGATAAGAAGTCAGAGATTGTAGTAGATGCCTCTTCTAAATGAATTTGAGCATCCTGCCTCACATTTGTCTTGAGTTATCACACTCACAAGATTTTCAGAAAACTTGGCCACTGATGGGTTCGATAAACATCATTCATAAAAACAATGAACGATACCACAACGGTCTTTTTACTTGCTGCAAGGAGAGAAAACACGTGCAGCGTTCAGCCGAGGTCAGCCGAAGTCATCCAGGGTCAGCCGAGGTCATCCAGGGTCAGCCGAGGTCATCCAGGGTCAGCCGAGGTCAGCCTTTCTCCGAGCGGAAGTAACTCTCGCTGAATAACGAAGTGGTCTCTGCTGTGTTTCCTCCTTGCAGCGTTTTTTATTCAAGAAAATAAGAGCAATAAAACAACATTCTTGGCGCTTCCTATTACCTTTTAAGGTAAAAGTAAAGACGTGGAATGCGTCTGTTTGATCTGTGTGTGTCTGTGTGTTGCAGCCTGTAAGTGTCTGCAGTGATAGTCTTTAGGAATCTCACATATCTTCATTTAAAATACAAGAAACAGTATAATATATTCATATAAATTAATAAAAACAGAAGAAACAGAGAAAGATTTCTCAATTATCCTAACAGCACCAACCTTGACCTTCAAGGTCACCGAGATTCAAACTTTAGCAAGACTTTCAGTAGATTTTCAGAGCAGCGAGTGCATCTCGAATTATCACGCTCACAACGCTGAAAGTTGGCCGATCCCGCACTGCGGCGACGACAGTACCCCATTAGCCTTTTTGGGCTGAGGGGTGAAAATGAAAAACTGCTCTGAATGCTACATGCACTGTCGTTTTAAACCCACTTCACCAGCAGCAGAATATAGATTACTCGATGAATCAACCAATTAAAAATGTTCCACCCTAATTATCAGTCACATTGGATTTCATGGAAAGTTTTAAATGTTTAATAGGCCACCATTTATTTTTCACGATCTTCAACAAAACTTGTAGAAATGATCTTCTTACTAGGCTTCACAAAAGGCTTTCGAAGAGTTTTTGATTTTTAAAACAGCCGGTCCATTGCAGACAGTTTGGCAGAGACATCAAGTTTTTCCAAGATGTGAAGACAAGATATTAGAGAGCTCCTGCAGGAACTGTACTGTGACGTGACTGTTGGGTTGTGTTTGACACCCTCATACTTGTCCTTTCCACCAATGTCGTTTCAAAGGTGCATGAAGAATCCACAGATTTTGTTCCCTGAATATTTTCCTCAGTTTTCATATTGCCATCTTCAGCGCCACCTGTAGGTCAAAGTTAGAGTTTCGTTAGATGTTCACCTCAGCACTGGCTGCCATCTGTGACTAAATTCAAAGCAGATGATCTGCATAAGGAGCCCACAGATTCTGTCCACCAACCACGTCTTCAGAAATCCAGCACCATAGCTTCAGATCGATAACATTCAGTTCTCAAAAGACACCAAAGCAGAACTGGATCCACACCGGCCCACTTCAGCCTGGTAGTAAAGAGTTAGGGTAAAGAAACTGGTGTTACTTCTTTTAGATACCCCAACACTCCTTTTGTTTCTTTTTCTGCTGCTACAGATGCTTTTGCTTTTGAATCACAATCTCTCAAACACCTCCGAAACCTCTCATCCCTACAAACCACTGAATTACATGAAAGAAGTGATAGTTCTCTTAAAGAGGAGTCATCAAAGTGGCCTGTCCTCACTCTTGAGAGTTCATAATTCAAGTCCTATTTAATTGAATTCACTTCTGTCATTAACTCATTTCTCCGTCATTATTAACCTTCATCTCTAATCTTTAAACAGCTGTAGGACTGAAGCTGATCTCTGTTCTGTTTCCTGCCCGTCACAGGTCCGGCAACAAAGAAGAAATATGTGAGCTACAACAACCTTGTGATCTAACGGCATTCCTCCACTAGAGTAAGAGACTGCAGAGAGAGATGTCTGATCTCCTGCAAGAAAGATATGAACGAGAAAAAAAAACGATGAAGGACTTTTTCTTTTATTTTTTTGGTCTCATGTGCTTCACTGCCCATCAGAGACATTCAGGTGCAGAGTCAAAGTGGAGCCTGCTGGTACGACCTCTGAACTCTGATCCACACTTGGTCGAGGAGAAAAGCTCCAGAAATTAAAAAATAAATCGAATTGTTTTGTTGTTAAAGTGATGCCGGTGGTTGTGAGGTCGAACACGGCAGATGCATCAGTGGACGCGCTGCAGCCTCTGGGTTGTAACGAAGACTTGGCGGCACTGACGGGGCTCCACGCCGCTGTTGATGTCAAATGAAGTAGCCGCCTCAGCCCGACTACGAAGCCCAGCTCCTCCCCTCTCTTTATGTACTTCCAAACTGCAAGTTCTCACCTTCCTGTCAGCTGTGTGTAGTTCTTTATGGCTTATATGTTGGCCTCTTTCAGTTGGTTTCGTTTCTGTTGGTTTGTAAGACAGCTACAGTTACCATGCCAACAATGGATCTATTTTGCTTCTCGCCTCTTGGTTTGGTTTTATTGAAGCCATATTCTTCTTCCCTTTGAGATTTGAAGGGCTCTGCTCACGCTGCCACCTGGACTTAGATTTTTGTCATGCAAATATGAAGCAGCAAAAAAAGGTTTAAAGCCCCTGAAAACTTCTAAACTGCACAACTTGAACAAACCATTTTTATTAACCTGCAGTGTAAATGAGTGAGGTTTAGCCCAACATTCGAGGACAGACTCGGCTTATTATTAACGGTGAATCTTTCTTTCTGTTTGGGTGACAGTGCTCTGAGTTTTAGAGCAGGCATCCCATAATCCACCGTGGAATGCATGCAGGAAATGCATGTCAAGTCAAGTCAAGTACTTTGTCATAAGTCATAAACTTTAAAAATGACCACTCTTTCTTGTTCTTTATACAAGCCTGATTTAAGCTCTTTTTAAATCCATGTTAAGCCTCGGCGGTATAAATAAATACACTGTCCTAACCAGCTGAGATACATCCATTAAACTGAATTTTGGACAATTTGTACATTCTTGTTACAAAATAAAATGGAACTTTATCCAGGTTATCCAGGCAAAGTGGAAAAAATACAATAAGGTACAATACAATAAGCATAAAATACATATTGTCTAAAAACTCCATGTTTATTTAATTTAAGCTATGAAACAGTGATAAAAAAATAACAGTTAAAGCAATTGAGGCCTTTTGGTGATTGTGAGTCTGTGACATTTTTGACAGAAATGTAAACATTCGGTTATTTTTGACCATTTGAAGAACAAAAATGTTGCTTAAATAAAACTTAAGTCATCATAACTGGTTAAAAAACAATTTTTGTCTTTAGGTACGGAACCCCGGAAGGGACATGGGGGGTGGGGGGGGTAACTCGGGATCTTCCTCCATCACCGTGGTTCTTTATGAGGCGAGTGCCTGAGAGGGGAAGGGGTACAGGTCAGTGCTATGTGTATTTGTGCCGATCGAGTGAAGCAGTGAGGGCGAGGGGGTGTAATTATTGTAAGGTCTTTACCTTATAATAAAAAGTGCCTTGAGGCAACTGTTTGTTGTGATTCGGCGCTGTATAAATAAAATAAAATAAAATTGAATTGAATTGAATTGAGACAGTCAGCCAGGTTCATTCCTTCATGTCTGTACAGCTGTGGCATGGTTATGGGCAACATTAACCACAGAATGTTTTTCCATTAAAAAGTTTTGCAAGCTCTCTCAAAGGATTTGCGAGATGCCAAGTTACTTTTGCGAGACCTAGCAAAAGTCGGTCTCTTTTTTTCCCCATGTACCTTCCGGATTTTAGGAGAGTGCAAAAACAGATGCAGAAAAAAACTTGTTTGGTCACCAGCTGGCATCCCCTTGGCAACCATAAGGTACTATGGAAAAAGAAGTATTCCTCAACCTGCTGGTGAGTAGTTGCTGGAGGCCATTGGATGTTGCTGGGTGAAAGCGGGTGCTGCACTGAAAAACCCTTCTTGGGATTGCTTTGCTAGCAGGTTGCCGCAGCCACATGCAGTTTGCATAGAAGATGCTGAGATGTCTGCAAATGCTTGCTAACTCACCACTGAGTGAGTTAACAAGTGTTTGCAGACATAAACTTTGGGAAAAAGCAAGACAAACCAGAAACAACTGTCAACTGCAACAGTCTGCTAGCAAAGTAGTCGCAACGGGTTTACAGTACATCACCCAGCAACCACTTGCTAACCGATTGCAACCAGCAGTTTGGGTTCACTGAGCAACTCCTAGGCCAGTGTGACTAAAGCATTGGTTGGTAAAAGATGCATATACCCATAGTGATGTCATCCATCATTAGAAAGTTTGGCTGTGAAGCGTTCCTTTTTGGAATGAGACACACATGGACTATTAAGCGTCACGAAAGCCCACCTGCAGTTTTACAACTAACTCTGAAGTTACCCAACGTGTCGAGTTTTACATCATCTGGAGGACTTGAACAGGAACATTAGTGGGATATTCATCTTCACTGCTTAGTGGAAATATTTCAGAATTAAAGAGAAAAATGAAAACTTGGTGAATGTAAAGTGAAGAACTGGTATGTTTATTTTCTGTCAAATTCTCACCAGTAAAAGCGCAGAATTAAGCATCAGCAGCTGCTCCTTTCTGCAAAACTTCATAGGTGCACAGACACATCACTGAGGAAAAGTTCAAATAGCAAAGACTGTCAGGCAGCTTCTGGACTGTCATTTTCTTTAGTTTCCGAGCAGATTAATGGAGGTTTTTCTGGAGACGATATCGCTAAAAGACGTAGGTCAACTCTGAAGCTAAAACTCAGATTTGACTGAGTTTTGGTACAAATTACAGAACTGAAGTCTCCACACAGAGCTGTCCTTGCCTCAGTGTTTTGGAGAAAAGGTGAAGTTTTCAGGGGCTTTAAATGAACACATCACCAGGTCGTGGGTTTTCAGAAATGAGATGTGAAGCTTGTGAAACTTTTCTTAAATCCATCCAAAAACCTGAATGCTCAGCTGGCCGTGAACACAAAGCCAAAAATATTTTGAAAAAAAGTGTTTTTAAAGGCGTTTGTGGTCAAATGATGAAAACATTCCCATCCTAACATGCGTGTTCCTTCTCCACACACTATTTTGTAGGTGTTTGATGATGATGATGGTGGTGGTGAAAACCTTTACCTGTGTTGCAGAGGGAGCCTTTGGTCCAGGCTGAATATCTGCTGATTTCATGGACTAAAAAACAACAAAGGTGTTGATGTAGAGGTTGTCAATGCATGCCTGATATGTTTGATGTTGAAACCGAACCAGAAAAAAAAGTTCTCTCAGCACAGTCGATCCCACCTGTCTGCTCTGAATTGTCTGTTCTTCAGTTCCTTTCCTGTTGATCCTCAGAAACGTTCTCACACAGCAGAATATGGCTTTGATTGGTTTCTTATTTCCCTGCGAGAGAAAAACATGAAGAATATATATTTAAAAAAGAAAAACACTTGTTTTAAACAATGGAAGCATGTATGTTTTCTACTGTTTGTACTTGGTATATTCATGTTGCCCTTGCTGCTTATGTGCCAATGTTGTGAGAGAGATTTACATTTGGCCACTCATGCAACTATTCTGTGGTGTTGTCCAAGAATGTATCAACATGAAATAAAAACATTTGGTTATTTTTTTTAATACGCCCCGGAAACGCATTTTGGCTTGTGTGTCGGTGAGTTCAGGACCTCCATTCTGACCTGAAACATTCACTCTGTGAGATTTAAAGAGCAATGTGCAGGCTGGTGATCATGGTCAATCCATTATTTAATGTGAAGATAAATGAAACAGATATTTGAAATATTTGCACTGCCGTGCACTACAACGATTACAGTCCAAGCTGAGTTTACACCCACCTCAACAGTCTCCACTTATTCCCACCTCCATATTTTCATTCATGGACTCCATTACAGCAGCTGCATTCAGAGTGCACGACAATCCTGGGGATGGCACGTTCGAGACAGACGAAACTGTGTCGAGCTTCCAAAGTGCAGGTGTTTCGAAACAAGGTTCAAAACACCCACATCACGTGACCATGGCAAAGCGAGGATTTGGTGCATTTCACCGTAGCTTCGATAAGTGGTGCTGACACTCCCAGAAAGCTTTAAAGTTAAACTTCGAGATTTTTTTTTAGCGGCATTAGGTTTTGTGAGAGTTTGAAATCGTGACAGAGAGAGTAGTAAATACATTTATAGGTTACTTAAAAGCAGAAAGGCAGGATAACATTGTATTGATTTGCTTTAAAATATAGTTAGTGATAGTAGCAGTCACAAAAAGGTAAGAGATAGCATGTGTTTCTTGTGGTTTGCACTTCAGGGTCAAAGTACTTTCAGATTGTTTCGAAGCTTCGACACAATTGCTTCGAACGGTTAATGTTTCAAAGCCCATCACTAGAGAATCCTTCCTTATTTACCAGCCCGTCAGTTCGTCCGCAGCCTTAAACAAGCTGCCCTTCTCTTTAAGCACCCCTCCCCCAAACATTCTTCTGATTGGCCACCTCTCACAAAGGCACATGACCATACAAGGATTTTCTTTTTTTATGACATGCAGACACATGCTCACACCAGCTTGCCTGCTAAAGTGGACAGGCTATTAGCTAGCTCACCTAAAGCAGATAAGGTTAAATGCATCCACACTCCGTGTCACTAGTTCAGATAGAGCAGGTCACCTACCAGTCAGAAGGTTGGATTCCTGGATGCTCCCAGCATTGTGCCAAAGTGTCCTTGGGCAAGATACTGAACCCCAGTTGCTCTCTGAAGTGTTGGAGTATGAATGTTAGATAATAATTACTTAGCTTTATTTCATATGCAAACATGTTGTATGAGTGCTTAGAGTAGAAAAGCGCGATATAAGAGCTAGTTCATTTACTCCCAGTAAACTAGCTCCTGGCCTGCAGATTAGCCGTCTGTTAATTTGAACATCAGCACATACACAGATATGTGCAGCTGAGTTACAGCTGGAGAACTTTTCACTAAGAGAATCACATCTAAGAGGAAATACTGGTTGGTTAGCTCATCAACTGACTTCAACGGCTAATGTGATCCATGCTGTAAACTGCTGCAAACAGCACTGATTTTAGTCATCAGTGTGACTACAAATAAGCACCTGTAAACTGGGAACGGTTAGCCTGTTAGCTGCAACTTCATTGCATGAATAAGCAGCACCATGCACAGCACCCATCTATAACTCAAGACTGCTTTAGCTGACTCACACAAACTGAGTATACACTCAGATACAAGAGTTTATAAAAATACACATATAGTCTGCGTGCCACTCTTAAATACATTTCCTTTTCTGGGAATAAAATGAACTCTTAAGCTTATTTTCAGAAGGCTTAAGAGTTCAGAAGCTCTCTTTACTTTACAGAGGATCTACAGATTGTGAATCCAGACCAACATAAGCCCACACTGACACTGGCTTTTGTATGTTATTTAGAAATCTGCTGTTGGGTAGAATAAATGTGGAGGAGGAGGAGGTCAGTGATACAACTGGATCTGTTTGGCCAGCAGCCAAACATGGACGTTTAGGACAAGGTCAGAACAGTCAGGGATGGAAGGACTGCGAGAATGTCTCACTGTGGTCGGCTGGTCATAAGGCTGTTACTGCAAACACATCCGACTTCAGTTAAAATCAAGTCAGAGATGGATTTGACCATGTAATCCAGGGCAAGAAATGCTCTTTGAGTTTTGTGTGTCTGAGAGAAAAAAAAAACTTTTTAAGTCTCTGAATATCAGTATGAGTCCTAAAAATCTAATCAAAGAGTTACAGAGCATCAAAAAGGCCAAATACACAGAGGTCATAGGTAGGATATTAATGTTCACGTTTTCTCTGCCCAGCTGGGATACACGTCAGCATCCACCAGCAGGGAGCTGGATCATATACTCTCAGGGACTCATTCACATCATTGCATAAACTTTCTCACTCCACATGAACCAAGCAAATACAGATACAAGAGTATCAGTGGGCAGACCAGCGGTGAGGTGATGAAGAGCCCATCCAGCCAGGAAGAACTTTCTGAAAACAAGATTCTGTGAAACTGCTGTGTCAGGCTTCCCATCTGCATTTGGTCGAAAAGTGAATCAAACTCAAAAGATTCACATCCCGACCTCTTGGCTCCCATAAGGCCACGCTGCTAACTGCTGCGGCCCAGAATGTGGGAGCACGCAGCAGACACCGAGACACAAACGTCCTCTACGGGGACAGATGCACAGATGGCACAAACATGTTTTTAGAGTTAACAAATGGACCTCAGGTAAACGTGGAGTGGACACCTGTGGCTGTCTGATCACAGCCAAATTTAATGTCCATCAACCGTTGGTTTAAAAAATAAAACATGTTTGTACTGTTGAAACAGCAGCTGGGGCTGATGTACACATGTGCTAAATTCAGTCTTTGTATACATCTCAGAGTAACCCTGCTACTCCACAACGAAAGGAGCCAGCTGTTCAGGAAGCTGAGGAGATCCCAGAGCAGAACTGAAGGAAATTATGACTCTTGGCCGGGAAACACCTCAGTCTCCCAGCCAGGGTGTCTGCTGCCAGAGGTGGATAAGCAGCAGGAGATGGATGGATGGAAGAAAAGTGGGTGTATGGCTGGATGGATTTATGGATGAGGAGGGGTCGTTGACCTCTGCATGTCTTTACTGAAGCTATATGATTATGAGCAGAGCGACAAGCTTCTGTTTCAAAGAGCAGCAGAAGAGACTCTCTCAGGTAATACAAGAAGACAAAGTTTGCATCATGAAAGCTGTCTGAAGCAAACGTTCCCTCTTCAGTCTTTCTGTACAATTTACCCCCCACACACACACACCATAGCCCCTAACCCCCGAATCCCCTGGAAATAATGATAGAGCAGGAATGTGGTCCTTGGTCTCCTCCCCGTCCGTCGGAGCCTCTCTCTGAGCCTGAGATAAGAGCAGCTGTGGGGAGGGGGCTCGGCTCTGTGTGGATTCACATAACTAACCTTCAGTGTCCAATTAGATTAGCTGCCGCCAAACCAATTAGTGTCTCTGGGAGGAAGGATGAGATGCCAGTAGTCGTATTAGGACTGATATCCTCGCAGCACGAAAACACGCTGACAAAGCTCTTCAATAGCTACTGCAGTGGAAAATACAGCTTCTTTTTTCCCTCGCATAATAAAAGAAAAAGTACTTTTTAACTTGGAACAAACACAGCGTGTGGAAAACGTTTAGCATTAATGAGTCCTAGGAGCCTAAAAGTGAGGCTGGCTTCATTTCCTGTCCTGAGAAAACAGCAGCCTGGGGCAACACAAACACAGCAGATCCATTAATGAACTACGCTTTTTATTATTTTTAGAGCCTGCAGCTTTGAAAGCACCGTAAAAAAAAATCTAATATTTCTGAATCATTTAAAGCAAAGCCACCAGGCCACTGTAATCAGAGCCAGCTTCAGTGTCACAGCTCAGACCTCTTTGGGGCATTTTGAGGAAAGTAAACAATAAGTTAATGCTGCAATGGTTCAACAAACTTGTCCCTAAGCAACAACTTGAATCCTGCATTATTCAGCTTCAGTGTTACAGTTCTACCTGCTGCTGCTGCCACATCCGAGCCAAACACAAGCAAGCTTGTAGACGGAATGGCTAATTCCGTCTAAGGTGTCACGTGGCTTTTGGCACAAACCGAAATGTTTCGTACTCCAGGAGAAGCTGTTTTGTGTTCAAGGACAGTTTGTAAAATATGATTTGTGTGTGAGACGTTTGAGGACAGTTTGTATAACAAGTTTTATTTGTGTGCAGCATATTTCCTTTGTGTGAAACAGGTTTTATTTGTGTGCAACCTTTTGGCAGGTATGTAACTACATAAAAGAGGCCACACCCCTAATAATGCAAACTTTATTTAAACAGGTGAGTTACAGAACCCCCTGTACAGCTGTTATGAAGGAGGAAATTATGGACAGAGATAAAGTAGTTTCTATATCAAGCTGTAAAGGTATTTATTTCAGCTGGAAAGTTTTAACATGGGGATCAATGACAACTGACACACTATGGCACCCCAGCTGGACTGCAGAGGAACTGCAGATTTTGGAGCTTCAAATTTTAATTTATTACATTTTTTTCTGACGTAAACTTAATTGATTTTCCATAAAGAGAGAAAGAAGAGAAAAAAGGGCAAAAATATACTAGAGTTCAACACTTACTATAGCACAAACTTGACAGTGGTTAATTCTTGTGGGCATTCCAGAACAAATGCTCAAAAATAATTGCAAAAACTTACTTAATAAAGCTAAAAAGACAAAGAATAGATTAATACAAACAAAAAAATTGCACAAACAAAATAATGATGCCCTATACCCCAGACATATTTAACTAATTATAGCACTACAGTAAATTTGGACAGTCAAATGAAATTTGAACTAGAGATGCCATTTAACTTATATGAAAAGCACTGGGACCACTTTCTGTTGTACTCCTCCACCCTATTTAGCAATCTTTAAGATAATCTCTCTAGGACAGCAAGTTGGCCCAGGCAGCTATACCAGTGATTTAGGGAAGGGACAGATTGACCCTTCTACTCCCTTACTAATATTTTCCTCCCAAACATGATGGTCGTCTGCACCCATTGCGAAAGAGAGTAAGGTAAATGGCTCAGTGATGTAGGATCCTCAAGAATGCAGAGCCGGCTAATCTGTATGATGTCCAATATACTTTTTCTCACAACCCTTTCATATGAGACGGAACAGGATGCAACTGATTCTGAGGGGCAAGGTTAGTTGACAGACAGCTAAGCAATGCAAATGGGAGACAAGCTACAGTCTCAAGGGAGTTCAATGGCAGAGCTCTCTCAGGGGGCTAAAACCAGTGTGCCAAATGCCAGAGAGAAAAAAACATAATGATTATAATTCCCAAGCCCCCATTGTCTATAGGTCTTTGTCTGCAGTTTTTGCAGATTCAATCTGGGCTTCTTTTTTTATTGTTCCAAATGAATAAGATACAGAGTTTATCAAACTTTTTAAAAGATGTAATAGGAACATGTACTGGTAAAACATAATTGTCTATTAGATATCCTATATACAAAGTTGTACATTTGTAAATAGGATATCTTATAGTTAATTATCTTTATGTCCTTGTCAATTATTTATTGCTCTTTTAATTTTTTAATGTACATACCTCTTCTTTAATTGCATACTCTTTTCTTTTAATTGCATCAGGGGGCTGTAACCCAATTTCGTTGTGCAAATGTACAAGTATAATGTGCAATGCCATTTATTTCATTTTAAATTTAGGAGTACAGATCATTTTGATAACGTTTTCCTTCCCTCACATGGAAAGTGATTCCAATGCTCTACATCTACCCTCATTCTTTCTAACAATGTTTCAAAATTAATCTTAATCACATTGGTTAATTAGGGCGGAAAAGTTATTTCAAGATATTTAATACCACTCTTTGGCCACGAAAACATATCAACTGGAAATATATTTTTAGGGCAGTAAGTGGTGAGTGGGGGTTCCTCTGATTTTGTCCAATTGACCTTGTAACCCAACATATCTGAAAATGTGTTAATTACAGAAAGCAAAGTAGGGAGGGAATTTGTCAGTTAAGACATAAAAAGAAGAATATCATCAGCATACAACATACGTTTATGACAGCTGTGTCCTATAGTAATACCTGGGAGATTGACTTCTTTTCGAAAAGCAGATGCCAGTGGTTCCAAGCTAAAGCAAAAAACAAGGGGTCATCCTGTCTGGTGTCTCTCTTAATTTCAAATGATGGGCCAATTACTCCATTTGTTAGAACAGAAGCTATTAGGCGAACATATATAAGCCAAATCCAGTTGATAAAGTTGTTGCTAAAGCCAAAGCATTCCAAAGTTGAGAACAGATATTGCCATTCAACTCTGTCTAATGCCTTCTCAGCATCTAATGATAAGGCAACCAGAGGCATCTGCAAGTCACGGACTACCCACAAATATCTACAAAACTTCTGATGTTGTCCAACAAGGAGCAGGAGTGTATAAATCCAACCTGATCTAAGTAGATCAATGAGGTTTCTACTCGAGCTAAATGATTAGCTAGAATTTTTGATAATATTTTACTATATCATGATGTTAAATTTATAGGTCTGTAATTTCTGCAATCTGGGTTTTCTTTATCTTTCTTCACGATAAGAGTAATAATGGCTTCTGAAAGTGAGGGCGGTAGCATTTTCCTCTTAAATGATTCATTATATCAACTCAAAAGTAGAGGAGACAGTTCTTGGGGAAATGCTTTATAAAACTCTGATGTAAAGCCATCTAACCCCGGATCATTATTTGAGGGTAGATGTTTAATTACCTCCAATATTTCTTCAATAGTAATGGGAATCTAGACCATTAAGTTGATCTTTCGTTACTCTGGGAAGATTTTAATCTAACAGAAATTCATTGATACTTTCTTGTAAAGCTAAAGACTCAGCGCTATAGAGATTCTTGTAGTAGTCACTAAATACTGCATTTTATGAGGGTCTGAGACAAGGTGACCAGTCCCACCTCCCTCCAGCAGAGGGAACAGACAGAACATTGGTGTCTATGTATAGATTGGTTTGTGACCTGCGAGTCTTTAAAAGTCTCATCCAGTAAGAGACTAGAATGGAACCTCCATCTAGGACTTCTTACAGTTCTATTGAATGCAAACATATGAAGATAAATTGGGCTATGATCTGACAGTATTATGCTCCCAATAGAGGTGACTGCTACCATTAATGACTGGGACCAAAGAAGTCCATTCTTAAAAAGATTGATGTTGGGGCGAATAGAGGGGGTTTGCAGCCGCTAAACATCAGCAAGACTACTTTTTAAATACGCAATATCATAGAGCTTCAGTCTAGTGCTATGCCCATCACCTCATTAAAATCCCCTGCTGCAATAACTTGATAGTCCCCTAAATCAATTAGTTTCTTCTACAGCTGTCCATAAAAGGGTCATCAACATTAGGGGAAAACACATTTGAAAAAATAATATTATATCTTTGGATCTCACATAGCATTAAAAGCATTCTCCCATCGTTACTCTGCTTTAGACATTTATACTGCAGACATCTATCAATCAATGTAGGCACACCTCTACTTTTACTGTTGCCACAACTTGCACCCACAAAACACACCCAGCCCACACATACAGTAGTCTGTATGATTCCAGCAGAGAGAGATATGTCTCCTGAATAAATGCAATATGGCATTTTTTTAGCTTTAATCTTTCTTCTCGTCACAACACTGTTTAGGCCTTTGACATTCCAGCTCAGAAAACTCAATTACTAACAATTACCAATTCTATATGCATATGGAACAAGCAATACTGTAAGCATACCCTCAAAATTGGCATCATAAAGTTGGGAAAAAAGCAAAATAAAACAAGGAGAAGGATAACAACCCAACCGCACCCACCCCCCTCCTGCAGGACAGAACTCAGATGAAACTTAAGACTATTAAAGGAAGAGCTCTGGGAAAACAAAACACAAAATGCCAACAGAACCTCAACCTGGCTGAAACAAAAGTCAAACAGCCAAACCAGGGACGAAACTGCAAAACTAAACTCCAGGGAAAACAAGCACACAGCAAGGGGAAACACTGACAACGACGCAACAAAGAACAGAGACAAACTGAGGGCTTAAATAGACACATGAGGTAATATGGGCAAGTGGACACAGCAGGGAACACAGGTGACTCAAATGGTAAATGGACTAGTTCTTATTTAGCGCTTTTCTACTCTTTCAGAGCACTCAAAGCGCTTATACAACATGTTTACATTCACCCATTCACACCACATTCATTCAAGCACTTCCATATGTAACGAAGTGCTTATTATCTAACATTCACACGCATTCATACTCCAACGCTTGCGTCAGAGAGCAACTTGGGGTTCAGTATCTTGCCCAAGGATACTTTGGCATGCAGCCCGGAGCAGCCAGGAATCAAACCGCCAACCTTCTGATTGGTGGGTGACCTGCTCTACCTCCTGAGCTACAGGGAGACAGAGGGAAACTAAACTACACACAAGAAACAGGAGGAGAACTACACACAGAAGAACCACGGCACAGAGACAAGACCGAACACAGAAAAATAAACAAGCTCAGAACAAAGGGAAACTCAAGTGACCTAATGACAATAAACTGGAATACAAAACTACAACGAGGTGAAGCTCAAAGCAATAACAAACAAAAACACAACCAGGAACTACAATGAAACAGATCACAGAAAAGAACTCAAAACTCTGGGCTGCTGGCCCAGGATAATATATATATAGGAAATAGGACAATGATCCCCTGAGCATACATCACTCTGACGCTTTTAGGAGGGGATGATCTGATATATGATCAAACAATGAGTCACTAAACAATTCAAAACCA
>VOQJ01016605.1:49698-62011 GCA_015052665.1 Apistogramma diplotaenia | reverse complement strand
CCCCCCCCCCCCCCCCCCCGGCACCCTGTTCCCTGCCAGCTATTCATATTCTCCCCCGCCTCGGCTGCGCTACCAGCCCCCCACGGGCACAGAGTTCACGAACAGCAGCACACAAACCGAGGGTGCGTGTTTGGATACCCTCACCCAGACTATAAATATCAGCTCCAGATGTGGTGTCATTCTATTCACATCAAATTAACCAATCAGGATGGACACGTCCCCTTAAATCTCTGCTCATCAGCTCAAGTGTGATGTCCTAATGAGCGCCTGGTCGTCGATACCAATCCACATAACAGCGAGCCCCTGGGGGGGGCAATTAGGGAGAATAGAAGATGTTTTCCCTGATAAATGTTGTCACTGCGAGTATTGGTGCTAATAAGCTATAATTTGTAGACTTGCAGACTCTGATGACACACGCTGTAACAGCACAACTGTAAACAGATGGGTAAGGCCTACAAGCCTTTACATTAAAGTGACACAAATGCATTGATTAACTCAGAGAAGTGGGAGTTTCAAATACGTATGTAAGCGTTTATGAGATTAGACCCGCACGGGCAACGTACTCGAAATTTGCAAATTTGCTGCACCGTGCAGAGAGCGAGGGAAACAAATGTGATTTCCCCGTCCCACCGTGGGTTTGGTGATCATTACAGCCCTAATTCTGCTAAATGGAGCCATATTTCTTTCCACACATTTTAGTGTCAATTTGAAATCTCCGGTGTTATTTATTTAAAGAACTCACCAAAAAGAAAATCATAGTGCATTCATTAAATTTAATTGGACAACTATGAGGTACATATGAAGCACTCAGTCAGGATGTGGTGCTCTGCCTGTTTTATACACAGGAATAAGACCTTTGTTGTGAGCCGTGGTCGATTTTATTTGGCCCGAACGCGACAGTTTCACGTGGCGGAGCGCTGATTTGTGAGCACTGTTCTCAGGACAATTTGACAAAAATTGAGAAAAACACATATATTTTCTGATTTGTCAGCATAATCATTTAATCCATACTAGAGCATCCAAGCAATGATCGGTCAAAAATCCCAAAGACATTCAATTTGCAATAAAATGACGGAGCAAAAACAAACGATCGCATCCGAGAAACAAATGTCCGGCACTTTCATCGGATAAACGACTTTAATGATTAATCTATTAAACTGCCACTGGAAATTTTCAGCTGATTGGAATATTGATCAACCAGCTAATCATTTCAGCGCTGCATGACGGCCACTGATGGTTAGGGGGGGGGGAAAGAAACTCTGATGGATTTCCTATTCAACATGCACGTGTGTGCGTTGAGCTCTCTCCCAGCAGAACAAAAAAGCTCTTCTTGCTGGCTCTAAGCAGAGGGACCAGAAGAAGACTGAGAGGCCGGAGAGACAGATCATCATAAAGACACTGTGAGAACACAGGTGGCATGAGACTGCACCGCGCTGTCTGATGTGTGGGTGAGTGACGGCTACCAGTAGAGCAGGGTTTACTCAGCCCATCAGCAGACGCGACACAAACACCAGTCTGCAGCACTCACCCAAATTCACCGCGAGCAAGTGAGCGCGAGCCTCGTCGATCTGCTCTCCAGCTCTCTCCCAACTTCTCCTCTCCTCGGTGTCAAAATCCTGCCAGAACGGTGACAGGAAGATGTGTATTGTTGTCAGCGTGGCAACGTGTCATTACCATAAACTGCCACGTGCTGACTCGCTTGAATCAATATTTACCCTGGTGTGAGAAGCCTTGTTAGGTAGTCATCTGACAGCAATTTTTTTTTCCCTGATTACAAGCTTATTCAAATGTGCTGTGGGCAGGGAGTGAATGCATGGAATTTCACTTGTGCTCTAAGTGAATTTGTGAAAATGCCGGAGCTTGCATGTGAAAGCCTGCAGTGCTGTCAAATACCACGCTGGCTCCGCTTGGCCCTGTTTTGTAAATGAGAGGGGAAGTATTACATTCAGCAATCAACAGCAAAATAACAAGTCGCTTTAAAATGAGGTGACTCGTGTCACAGGTGATGACTTGGGGGGAGGGGGGGCTGCTCTGCTTTCAGGACGCTCACAACTCAGTCGACGTTTAATGCATTAATTTACAAAGAGCCTTAAAACCAGCCTCAGTACAGCTGAATCTACTGTAGCCAATTCCTTTTCATATCAACTCAGCAAAGCCACCGAAATCTATCCTTTATGCACCGTACCAACTCAAGTCTTCAATTTAATTCCCCATCTGTGGCCAGCTTGAAATATTATCCAAGAAATGAGATCCGTGACCCTGAATACAGAATGTGAAGCAGCGTAGGGAGCAGGACGGAGACATGGCCTTATTCTGTGTCTAAGAGGCATTCCTTAGTGTGGAGCGGAGGCCTGGCTCTCCTCCCCAAGTGGCATGGCTAAATATTTGCCCTCCTCCACTCGGCTGTCTAGACACATCCACTCAGTCCCCTTCCCATCACTCCTGTGTTCTGCTCAGAAGCGGCGAGCACTGGCACGGTCAGCCAGGCAGGTCGCCAGACCTACGACAAAAAAGTTTCTCCTTGCTGCCAGAGGTCAGGCAAGTTCACCAGCCTAAAGGATGGGCTCCGCATTTTTAAAACCTCTGGGCCATCAATTGGGGAGTCACATGCACTCTAAGCCGGGGACAGAAGGAGGAAAAAAACACTGTCAAATGGTCTTTGTGCTTCCCAATGATTTAGAGAAAGGAAACCTCAGAAGTCGACGAGCGGTCTCTGCGGACCCCTCTGAGATGGTGTTCCATATTCATTACCTTTTTCCACATTTACATGGTGGGGTTTTAATTGCCCACAATTCAGACTAAAAAGCTCGATGAGCGGAGTAAAAGCGCCATGCCTCCAGAGAGGGAGATGAGGGAAGTCCACCACCACCACCACACTCCTGATAAACGCATAACTACTAATAAGAGTCCTCATTACACATAACCAGATTATTCCCTCAGCTATTATTCCAAGTTAATTTTTCTTCTCCAAAGACATCCGCAGCCACTGGGCTCCTGCAAATGATGAACCAGTGTGCTTCAGCGCTATGTAGCATATGAATTCCAAGAGGCCCTAAAGATCATTAAACAAGTCAAACAGAACATCTTTAATTTAATGACTTATTCCATTAGAGGTAAGAACGCAGCTCGAATCGGCTAACTTTATATTGCATATTCAAACACAGCAACTTTGGCTTAAACTTGTTAATTAATATGACTTCACACCAGAACTGAGGGCAGTGGAAAGTTTGCTTTACATTTTAGGTACACGTGGTTTACTCATGCAGCTATAAGCAACTATTCCAGCTATTAAACAGGTGAATATTAACCAAATAATTTATCGACCAATAAACAAACATTTCTATTAACAAATATGCTATATACTATGACTCTAATTAAGACATATGGGATTGACAGCAGATGTGGATTGCTGTGGAAGTAGTGTCAGAAGTTTTGACCCTTTTTATTCTCTCTGGGGGGAAAAAATAACTTCTGAACATCGTAAACGACGTGAATTCAAGCTGAGCACAGCTGTCGTTCTCTGCAGGAGGACAAAAGCATTTTTAATGGCCACCTATTAAAGGAATAGTTGAGCCCTTTAGAAATAGGCTTACTACTTGACAGAAAGTTAGGCAGGGAGACTTCTCATACTGCTGTTGTACATTAAATACGAAGCTGCATAAAAATGCTAACTGCAACTTTTACACTATGATGTTTTTTTTAACCCTGCTGGTAGGCAGAGACAGAGCATTTTCCCTGTGCACACAAAGGTAAGCAGCTGTTGTTGAAGCCTTGTACTTAATGTAAAGACATGACAGAGTTATATATATATATATATATATATTTTATCACTTTTGTCAAACTACCACTTAAAGCAATGGGGCGGATACCAACTGAGTACTTCTCTCAAGTGAAATCATACAGTAAATGTCGTGAGGCAAACATGGCAACCAAGATTTGAGACCCTGGGGGGGAAAAAAAATGCAATCAGCAATGTTAAAAAATAATGATGGATGGACAACGGAGACGTCTATACCTAACACGACATGGTTGTTATAATAGTAACATATTTTCCCACTTCCTCATTGCTCGGCTAACTACTCCTCTGCTAACCAGTCTGTCAAAGTCTCCATGTAGAGGGGAGGGGTAAGAAGTACTAGTTAATGTTAATGACAGACAGAACCAGTGACTTGTAGGCTCTGACCCACCCACCTGTCACTTCTCACAGGTCCTAACACTTTGACATACTCTGAAATCAGGGAAATTAAGCATTTGCTTTATTACTACTATAAGTAGCAAAGTAATATAGTGCTGTAATAATTTCTATTAAATTCAAAATAAAGTTGCAGTCTAACAGTGAGGTGTTACATACATTTGAATTCAAAGCTGCTTATGAAATAAATAATGGACTTCTCTTTAAGAGCTTCACTGAGCAGAATTACCAGCACCTCCAAACTTTCAATATCGCTACATGCAGAGTTACAATGTGATGAGAAGGCAAACTGCTATAGAAGATGAGGAAACGCGCCTGTTACACATGCTGTTTCTCATGGCACTGCACTGCCTGGTTGTTCTGGGCTCTGGTTATATTCTGTCACATTAATGCTGGGATAGAGGATATGTTGACAGAGAGAGGACATTGCACATTGAGACTGTAGGGCTTTTTTAAGGCTGGTGGCATTGGGACACAAAGACAAGTGTGCATCTCTGCGCGTGTATGTATGTGTGCATAGAAGTGGAGGATTGCCTGTGGAGCAGAGCATGTGGATGCCCACCCACTCAGCAGCCTCGCGGCCCTCGTCATTTCGCATCAATCCACAGCCCCTCAATATAAATAGGACAGGCGTCCTAAAGCTACGCAGTACTATGAGAGGCAATGGCATTATGCATCGACCCTGGGCCCCTCAGCTTGAAATATGACTACCCCAGCCTGTTTTAATGGCAGTTTCCCTCTCACTTGCACACCACTCTGTTAACAGGGGACTATTTTGGGAGTTGGAGTACAGGAAATTGATACACTACCCTTTTGGTGCAGGTTATAATAATTCAAAACAAGTGGCTGCTAAAGGACATCAGTGTAACTGCAGATTTTGGAAACCTCGTTTTAATTCAACATTTAAAAATCTCATGTCTAAAAAAGTTTTGCTTTTTGTGTGTTTCTTGTGTGAGACTTTCGCACAGTGATGCATGTGAATGTGTAGAGATAGTGTAGATAATGTGGAGACAGACATTTTTGCTTCTTTTGGCCCAACTTCAAATGTATTTAAAACACGAGCATGATGCACATTATGCACTTTATCCAAAACTTGTCTGTCTGGCGTCGCAGTTGTTTAGGGGTGTTTGATGAAGCTTAGCTTGAATTTTACCTACAACAATGCACAAGCCGAACCACATACATGAGCCATCTCAAGCCAATGGGGTGTAAGGAACCGAAGGTGGTGCACTAAAATAGAGAGTAAAGTTCCACACGGTAGCTTCCCTGTGGCGTCACAGAAGCTTCACACTTCATTACTGCAAGTCCAGCAACGTGTGAAACTATTATGTAGGAGCAGTGGGAAGGGGAGTGTGCATTTTTGCATGTGTGTGCGTGTGTACATGTTTCTGTGTAAGGGGGAAGAAGTAGGAGTTTTGGGGCAACAAGTAACCAGCCTTCTTTCTGGAAGTAGGATCAAGCCATTCACATGAAAACAATGTGTTTAGTATAGTGAAGCAGGGGGAAGGCGTTGTTGTCTCAGCGTCAGGTGACAGGGGATGAACAAACATCAACAGGTACAACTATATTTTTACAAACTGACTCTGATACACACACACACAGCATACTAAGTAAGATTCAAATGACTGTCGTGCAAGTAAATTTATCTACTTGTATCGGCACAAAAGAGAAATAAACATGTCTGTCTTCTACTTCCACCTAGTGGCCAAAACCAGAATGTCACACATGCAGCTGCTAATCGCAAAGCACCTGCATTTCACCAGTGACTTCATTTACTTACACACTGAATCTAATACTTTAGTGGAAAATACTATAAAGGTTTACATAACTTTAACCAATCTATCATGCAATATGTGTTTGACAGCAAGGAAAAGTACTTGTCTCAATTACCTTCACTTAACCTCATTGCTACTGAGGAAATGGCAATAGTCGTCTCAAAGGTGTACAGTCACACAAATTAATCTTCAAAGATGACTCTCTCCCATTTAGATGGCGGAAACATTTGTTTTGTTTTGTTTTTTTGTATTTTTGGTATGTTGTGAGCATGATTGTGATATGCCAAGAGGTGTTTGATTGCCAGCTGCCCACTGAGTTGACAAAGAATAGCTCATTATTTGGAAATCAGCATTTCAATTAGACTAGTACTGGCACGCCTAGTGCTCAAAGCACGACTGAGTGCATAAGTACTTGTGTAAACTGCGGAACAATCAAACATTAATTTTCAATCAAAAACTTTGGTGTTTGTGGCAATATCCCAGGGCACTTAAGCGACTGCCAATGCTGGGCATTTAGCACCGATTAGAATTTTGGCTGCTAAATCAATTTTAACAAGCAGCATAATAAAGTTATCAGAGAAATTTTTATTCGGATGGACAGTTGACAAGACCCGTGTTCATGGACTACGAGTAGTAATTTTTAAGTTTTATAGGTGCAACTCATTAAATATAATTTCTGTGACCATGAGCAAAGTGAGGAGCCTTGTTTCTGTGGGGATTAGGTAAAATAATCAGACTAGGAAAGACTAGACATTAGTCAATTAGTGTCACACTGAGTGAAGGAAATTAAAAGCATGAAATCATACTGAGACATTATGAATAAAATGAAACATGTTTCATATATGCTACCATTAAAAAAAGATAAACACTCACGCAAACTGCCTCACAGCATTACGTACCAATCACCTGGTCGGGATGACATGGACTTTTATACTCATAGTCATCCAATCAGCTGCTACATATGTATATTAGCTTGTTACAAGATAACAACACGATTCATTTATCTGGCGCGGGATATATTTCGGTCGTTTGTATTAAAATGCTTAATTGTTTAAAGAAAATAACTTTTTCCACAGGCAATGACAAAGGACAGCCGAGCGGCATCGTAAGACCCCAAAGGGCCAAGATGGCTGCGCCCTTGACAGACGCCGGGGAGTTTGAAAGCTGGTTAAATGATCGGCTGGACTCGCTGGAAGTGGACCGAGAGGTGTATGGGGCGTACATTTTAGGGATTCTACAAGAGGAGGAGAGCGACGAGGAGAAAGAAGATGCGCTTCAAGGAATTTTATCCGCCTTCCTGGTGAATATTCAGAGCGCATGTTCGGCTCTCCCAACAGGGCTGTGTTTTCTGCTCTGTTGCTGTCTATCTTGTCCGTCAGCTGGTACCCAGTGACCGCGCTGATGTCAGCTTCTATAAGTGGTACTATCCTAGATGCAACTGAGTTTCTTCAGCTAAAGTCCAGCCGGGGTATAGTTCAAACTGCCTCGCGAGACTCCATTAAGAAAACTGCAGTTTTTAGACAAATGTGGTCTCGAGCCGCACTTCGCAACCAATAAAAGCTACACATTTCTCCACGGGGTATTTAAATGTACGGCTCAGAAAATGTACCGTAAATCCCACAGTGCTGTTTAAATATTGACGAAATATCGTGTCTAAACTAATTTCTGTTCACTTCCGCCGAAAAATTTAATTATTTACCGAATTCATAATTTGAGCCTTGTGTGATTTACCTGAATTACCTGTCACTTGTGTACAGGAGGAGAACACAGTGGAAGATGTCTGCAAACAGATCATAAAGCAGTGGGTAGAGTGTCGCAGCCGAGCTACAGCCAAAAGGGCTGCTGAAGATGGTATTGTATGACTGATTCATTCCTGATTCCCTCATTTTTATTAAAATGTATTTATCGTCCTCCACCCCGAGAAACCTAGCAAAAGGGATCATTTCTAATGTATTTAATTTTAAACCTTTATTTAGCCGAGCAAACAGATTAAAACCATTCTAATTATTGAGCTACTTTTGGAACAAGTAGCAGCAGTTTGAGAGCAAAGTGCAGTTATAGTAATGTGGTGCGATGAGGTTGTAAGAATGTATATATTCACCAAAAGGCAGAAGATTCAGCCATTTCTTTAAATCATGGCTGAAGAGAGGAAAGACAGCTTGTCTTTAATACTGGTTAAACTTACAGAGGAATTACATCCCAGTTTCAGATCATTTGCCTTCAGCTTAAAGCGGAATGCGTTATGACACTTCTGTCCCGGGGAGAGATTTCCAGGAAAGACTGACAGAAATCCCTCAGAACGTTTTCATGATCTGAAGAAGCGTCAATGCCAGAAAGTTGGCTGAGTTTGGAATGAGACTGTTTACCGTGTACATAAGCACAAGGACGTGTTACGCCATGTGACGAGTGCCCTCATGGCTCCATCTGCTAACAAACCTTCATACCGACAGTGAGAAAGCATTTTGTCATTCCTTCTCTGTTACAGAGGTCCAAGCCATTGCCAGTATGATCGAAAAACAAGCTCAGATTGTGGTGAAGCAGAAGGAGGTGTCTGAGGAGTCTAAGAAAAGGAAAGAAGCTCTTCTTGCCCAATACGCTAACATAACGGACGAAGAGGAATATCCTTGATTTTGTGGACTGAAAAAACAGTAAGTCTGCAATCACTTTTTCAGGAATTGGGGGCAGGGAGACGGTTTCGATCGCAGAGCTCCACGTTTTGTGGGCCTCATCAGGATCCCAATTTTTTGTGAAGTTCAACAACGGTGAATAGAATGAACCTGCCAATGTGCAAAGAGGGTCAAGTGTTTTGTAGCTGAGGGGTGTCTCTTTCTCTTTGGGTGTGTTTCTTTCCATCATTCATTCTTCTCATCTCCAACTATTTCTTTATCCATATTGAATTAAATAAACTTCATGTATATTGTTGTACTCCAGTACTCACTGAAGGACAATTACTTCATCTATTTGCAAATATTAACTGCTAATCTCAACACTTAAACTCTTAACTTTCATATACATGAGTACACTTTCTGACGAGCCTCTGAGCAGGCAACACGTGTCCTCTGGAAGTCTCGTTTCCTTGACTAAAGCACTGAAGCTGAAGAAGAGGAGCCACCAAGTGGAAATAACATCACTGGGAATGATAAAAGTATCCTTTGTGAAGAGATTTAAAATTAGCACAGAAATAAAGGAAATTTGTGCTCATTTCTTTGTTGTAATAACAGAATAAGCTGTTTGGCATTTACACAGAAGACTGGGCGCAGTTCCACATATTCAACTCTGCTGCTCAACCCAAAAATGCATCTTCATACAGATATGGCTCCATTTATGTGGAAAGAAACCGGCGTTCAGGTATAAGATTTGATAAGAAACATTGTTACAACAAAGAAATAATCAAACACATTTCATAACCGTGTTTGCATAATACGCCATTATTGAACACCTCCATGTTGTAATTAATCGTAGAGGTTTTAGTTTTCTTCCACTTGTCCTTCACTGAAAGTGACAGGCCTGTTCAAGAACACCAACGTGGAGGAGGTGCTGAGCAGGCAGAAGCAAAAGCGAGATCAGGCTCGTGAAGACGCTCACAAGAAGAAGGAAACGGACAAGATGCAGCGGGAGAAGGACAAACTAGCCAAACAAGACAGAAAAGACAAGGAGAAGAAGCGCACACAGAAGGGTGAACGCAAAAGATAAAACCAAAAGAAAGGACACTTGATATGTTAAAAAAATAAAAAGTTTTGCTACAATATGAAAAAATATATATATTCTCTGGCTCTTTTTCAGCTGAACACCACCGGCATCTAAAGTTTGCCATCAAACCCTCGTTTATTACTTTCTGTATGTGTATGATTAATGAACCACATGTGAACAAAGAAATACATTTGTTTTGAGCGATTTAATCAGAACGTATTGAGGTAAAAGCTGCATGTGTATGATGGAAACCACAGGAGTCAATCCCAAGTTGTTGCTCAAGTCTGCCAAATAGTTTTTACAACAAATGTGAGACATGAGTGAAGTCGAGGTTGACTTGATGAAATCGTACGTCTGAAGCAGAAATTGGGCTGATCAAAGAAATCTGATTAATACTTGTAACAGATCTGCTGTCCTCTGTGCCACCGCCTTTCATTTCTCAACAATTTCTAAGCAAAGGCAAGTGCTGCTGCCACAACTTTAAAAACTAACTATACGTTAATAATGGAGCAGTTGCTAAGTTACCTCAAATATATAATGTACCATCATTTTGAATGTTTGAGGTTCATCTTTTTAAATAAAAACATTTTCAGCAATAAAATTGCTTTATTTTTGGTTTTTCAGTTCAAAGAACAAAGTAACAAGAAAAAAAAATCCAACGGATACATTAAAATAACGGAAGAAAACAGCCCTGCTTATATTTATACAGCACATGAAGGGAGAGCTGATCCAGTAAGTCAGGAAATTATTCCCAAAGAATTCTTAGCTTTGTAGAGCTCGTTTTGGTCCCTTTGCTCCCCAGTATTTGTTAAAGTGATTAATACATTTAAATGTTGAAGTCCTAAACTTTTAAAGTTTCACCATCGTTACACTAAATTTCAGGTAAAACATTTATGATTACAGTAAAACAGCAAAAAAATTCAAGCATTATAAACTAAACAAACATTTAACCAAAACAAATGTTCTTGGTACAGAGCAGGTTTGAACACAATGCATTCAGATATTTTTTTAACATCCCACTGATAGGAATGTTACACTGTTTCTAAGCTGGAAGTGTGATTAAAATATTTAAATGAAACTTTTTTTCCACAGAAATTTGAGTATTAGGTCACCAAACTGCAGATAAAATGTCTGATTGCAGAATTTTAAGGATAAGAAAAGCTGTAGCTTCTGAAAACCACCTAATAATTATGATGCTCATTTTAAACTACTGCCCTTTAGACTCAATTATGACTCAGGAATACCCAGAACTGAGGTTCTATAACATTCCAATAAATAAATAAAACAATGAAGAATTCACTGAAATCTTCTACATAAATAGTGCCTTTAAATACAGCAGTGATGGTTTAAGATTGGTGTTGATTGGGACTGACACTAATTGAATGAAATCAATTAAAGATGCAGTAGGATAAATTACATTTCATGCAATTCCTACGCAAGAAGCTCTCTAATGCCAAATAATGAAGCTGTTGCACATCTTTAAATTGCTTAACTCATACTCTGCAGTGATCATTGTGTTGCAGATAAAATGTGGCATCGAATGTCAGATAAGAAAAACTAGAAGAACCTTTGTTTCGTTCACCCTGTTGGAACACTTAATCAGGGCACTGTGGGGTGGCTTTAATTTTATCTACACCTTCAACTCATACTTTTAACCTGAAAGAGTACCCTTCAAATGAAGAAGGGCACCTCTCTTTGTTTGCGTCCTCCTTGTTAATATGATGATCCTGGGTCTTGATGGGTTTCGTCAGTGTCATCTGGAGGGCACACCACAGAGCTGTGCGCAGTTCCTTGGTGGTAACAGCTAGGTCCTTCAGAGCCACGTTCACCAACATGGAGTCTATGGAAAAGAGCACGTTAGGACATGCGATATTTTAAAGTGATAAACATACAGCATGTCTAGCAAACTGTGGGTTACCTCTGTCCTTTCTGACAGGAGGCCTCTGCCACTGGTGCTTGGTCATTTTCACGATGTCCTTGTTCAATCTTGACTGCGTGATCCGAATGGCCACATGATGCCTGCTGAGCGCCGCGTGGATGTTCTTGGGAAGGGGAATGCCACACAGACACTCCATTCTCTCCAGAAGGTTCGCCACCTGAAACATGTCACAAAATGACCTTTATATCCCCATCTGAAGTTAATATAATGTTCTTTGCACATTAAACAGAACCAAGTTTCTACATTGATTACATTTAAAACATCTTAAGCAACCCCTCATTTCTTTTCATTTTTCTCAGTGGGTGCAGCAAGTTGCTGAAATGTGGAACATTTGGAATGTGGAAGGCTAATGGAAATACAGTACATAAAAAGGCAAAATGATGGATTCATCACTGCAAAAGGCCCGTTTGTCACATATTCAGCCCAGTTCTTGTGTCATTTGGCATATCTGAACCTTCTCTGCCTCCCTAGGAATGGCTACTCTGACAGCCACCTTTCCACTGATGAGGTGTCAGCAAACAGTAGATGGATCAACTGAAGGACCAGATGCATCTCTCTGGCTTTGTGTCAGGTCTTTGTTGGATTTTTTTTCCTTTTTCTCAAGGACATGACTTTCTGACACGGTTTATCTTCTGTAGATAAGCCTGTCATGTCTTTTGTCCTCCACTAGTCTACTCCATCCATCCATCTTTCCGCTTTTTTTTTTTCCTTTTTAAG
>VOQJ01016605.1:10502-24945 GCA_015052665.1 Apistogramma diplotaenia | reverse complement strand
CTTTTGTAACCTTTGCTCTCACTATAATGTTGTTATGCTCTAAGTTATTGTGCTTCCATGTACTGACGAAATTAACCTCAGAGTTCAGGCTGCAAAAACATAATGTTTGTTTGGAGAGCACGGGACATTTCATCATTTATTCATGATTTATATTTTTATGAATTAAATATTGTTCTGTGATGGCAAGAGATCGTATTCAGAGGAACTGTGCGCATTTAAGCCACTTAAACTTAATATTATCAGATTGACTTTAGTCAAATTCGCCATTCTGACGCCACAGGATTTGAATACTGACATGACTTCAGCTCATATGAATTTTTTTTTCATGCAGTATAAAACCGAGGTAACATCATGACCACTTTGACTATAAATATGGGTTCTTTTAAAGATTAACAGCTGCAAATGTGTATTTTTAGAGAAATATTTTAACAAACTTGATTGCACAAGGCCTCGATGTCCTTGTGTGGAGGTTTGCTGAATACTCTAATAAGAGTATCAGTGAGAGTTTTCTCAGGCTTTGTCTCACGCTCGCACACATTACTCAAGAGGTTCTTTTCGTTTTTCAGGCATTCAGCAAATATTTGTAGCCCTATTGTGAGCCAAAGAAGTGGTGATGCTACTCCAACTCAGTTCTCTTGTCTTGCTCTTTTTTTTCTTTTTTTGCAGGCCAAGTATTGTGTTTTGAAAACCCACCACAGCACCTGGAGGTGACGGTGGGGCGAACTGCCAGGCTGACGTGCTCTTTTAAGGGCAGTCCTCCTGTAGCATCTTGTTGGATCAGAAACAAAGAGCAGGTGCCGCAATTAAAAAAGCTAAATAACCCAAATCTGCTGCTCCTATCTCAAATACACCTGTCTCCACATTATATCCATTTTTCTATTTTCCTGTGCAGGTAGTGGACGGCCCGGAGCTGCGGACAGAAGATACTAATCAGAGTAGCACGCTGGTTATAGAAGAGGCTCGACCCCATCACGCAGGTCGCTACACCGTTGTAGTAAAAGACAGAAAGAGCTCAGCAGAACACACGATCACGCTTTCTGTTATAGGTAAGGCCATTCAAAAGGGTCAGAACCAAGTCGAGTAAAGCAGCTACCAGAACACTCATTTCAATCATCTTCCCACCAGAGAGACCAGAGCCTCCTGCCTCCTGCCCAGTGATCTCTCTCGTCTCTGCGTCCAGCCTCGTGCTCTCCTGGTCAGGCCCCTGCTATGATGGTGGCAGTGCTATCCTTGGTTATGTAGTTGAAGTAAAGAACCAAGGAGGTGCTGAGCCTGAGGTTTGGAGTGAGCTAACAGCCGAGTGTAAGAGTACCTCGTACCGAGTGTCTTCTGGGCTCCAGCCTCAACAAGAATACTGTTTCAGAGTAAAAGCCTATAACGCAGCGGGGGTAAGCGAGCCAGGCCCAGTGTCAGCGGCGGTTATAATGGAGCAGAAAGGTGAGGTGGTATGGGCTGTTGACAGTACATTTGTAAATAAATCAGAGGTTTCTTCCTGTGAAAAGGGGGTTTTTCCTTCCCACTGTCGTTTTGACTGTTGGGTTTTCTCTGTAATTATTGTAGGGTCTTTACCTTACAATAAATAATAAAGCACATTGAGGCGACTGTTGTGATTTGGTGCTGTATAAACAAAATTGAATTATATTAAAGCTCTTGTGTCTGTGTGCGTAGATTCAGACAAAGCGCAAGAAGAAGAGGAAGCCCCTCCGACATATACCGCTGTCTCCATTGACTCGTCCCACAAAGTCACGGATCACTATGAGATGCAGGAGAAATTGGGAATGTGAGTATTAGACATGTCAGAGCCCAGTCTTCCAAAATTAATTTTTTTTCAAGCAGCACTTTCTTCAGAAAGTGGAATTACCAAAAGCTGAAGGCTTGACATTTCCATAGAAGTGTGTTAGTGTGAGTGAAGGGGAATTCCTGCCAAGGATATTAAAATGACTGCAAGTAGAGGCATGCTTTTATAGTTTGAAGTGGAGTTGAAAACACCTGTGGACATTAATATGTATGTACAGTAAACTTTAACCTTTACTGACAGGTAAACCAGAATCAGATGGAAATCAGCCTCTAATCACAAGCTATCCATTGTGAGGGGCTTGTGATCTATGATGGTGTAACGTTTAATATTTCATTCTTAATATCCAGACATAAAAATGACTGAACTTTCTTCATAAAGGGGAAAATTTGGCATGGTGTACAAGCTAACCCACAGAGAGACGGGACGTGTGTGCGCTGGGAAGTTCTATAAAGGACGCCGTGCCAAGGAGAGGGAAGCTGCTCGTCAGGAGATCGAGCTCATGAATTACCTCCACCACCCCAAGCTGGTTCAGTGTCTGGCAGCATATGACCACAAGCCTGAAATAGTCATGGTCATGGAGTTGTAAGTATCCCTATAAGAGCCCAGTGTAGCAAAAGGCTGTGTATTTCCTTGTTTGTCACCGTTGTTTCGTGTGCCTGCAGTATTGCAGGTGGGGAACTGTTTGAACGTATTGTGGATGACAACTTTGAGCACACAGAGCCTTCAAGCGTGCGCTACATGCAGCAGATCCTGGAGGGGATCGCCTACATGCATCAGCAAAGCATTCTCCATCTGGACCTCAAACCTGAAAACATTGTATGTGTTGACACCACAGGCACCTCCATAAAGATCATTGACTTTGGATTAGCAGGCAGGCTAGGTACGGGAGGTACAACTCTGCTTTTACACTTCTCTAGCTTGTGTGTGTTTTAATACCTACGGTCTGCGAATTCAATTTAACAGATAAAAAGACACCTCTGAAGGTGATGCACGGGACTCCGGAGTTTGTGGCACCTGAAGTGATCAACTATGAGCCTGTGTGTTTGGGGACTGACATGTGGAGCATCGGGGTGATCTGCTACATATTGTAAGTCGAACGCTCACTCCTGCAGTCCTTTCTGTACTGATGGGATAGTTTGACAAAAGCTCAGAATAAAAACATTGTTCTGGTTAAATGCCAGTCAGATTACTCACCTGGAGCGCCAACATTTTGATCAACATTCAGAGACTTTCAGTGACATTTCAGTTATTTTGATTGTCTTGTTTTTAAATTTAGCCTGTAACAATATTAAATGTGTTTTGCTATCATTAAAAAGAAAACAGATAAAATTGACATTGTGATGGAATTTTTAGAAGCCTGTCCATGAAAATGTCAGATGCAGAGAAAGATTAATGCAACGTGTGATTAGAGGTGCTGATAAAGAGCTTGCTCCGGGGCATATTCAGGCAAGCAGTTCATCCACCTTTTGCAGAATCTGCTCACCCAGTGGAAGCTTCATATTTGATACACAGACAAAAGAACTGGCATTGCTTTTCAAGAAAAAAATCCTCACTTAATTACAGATCCACAAAAGCACTTAAATATGAGCTTAAAACGTATCCGACTGCCTGGACTGGTTTAGCAATAAGAGTTCATGCATTCATGTATTGACTTTTAGCGCCCCCTCGTGTGCACAGATGGGAACAGCACGTAAAAGATAATGTACTCTAACATCACTCATCTCCATTTCGCTCTGGTTTCCAGGCTCAGTGGGGAATCTCCTTTCCAGGGAAACAGTGATGCAGAGACTCTGGCCTTGGTCACAGCTGCTCAGTGGGAGTTTGATGAGGAGAGCTTCGATGAGATAACAGAAGCGGCTAAAAACTTCATAAGCTCCCTGCTCAACAAAGACCCCAGGTGATTTCATAGATTTACAGCTACAGAGCACCCCAGTTAGCGTGCTTGCCTAACCTCTGATGAGTGCTCTGTGCCGAGCAGGAGGAGAATGTCCTGTGAAGAGGCCCTCGCTCACCCCTGGATGGCAGCATTTAAATCTAAAGACCTCACCTCCACCAAGAGTCTGTCCAAAGAGAAGATGAAGAGGTTTTTAGCTCGACAGAAGTGGAAGGTAACATCCTGACATTTTACTTTTGTTTTTTTTTTGCTTTTTTATTTGAGATTCTAATTTTGTTTTCTCATTTACATTTGGTTAGAAAGCCGGCAAGGCCATGTTAGCACTGAAGAGAATGGCTCTACTCTCTAAAGCTGACAGCTCTGTGTCTCCCACAGGTCTCAGAGAAGGTGAAACTCTTGCATACTTTTATCTTATCTGGGTTTCGCTTCTTTCATTGACTACTTCCTTTCCACTCACCTCCCAGACTTACCCCTGAGCCCAGAGGCAGAGGAAGCCTTGCCATCCCTGGAGCTTAAGCTGCAGGAACCACCCCTGTTTACCCAGAGACTGGAGGATCAAACTGTGACTCGGGGTTCCAGCGCCCGTCTCTCATGCCACCTCACAGGTACACACCAATTTCATATCTTGACTTATTGTATCAAGTCGGAAAGGCTTCACGCTTGAGCATGTAAAAACAGATCTGAATATTCTCAAAAGCTGTGGTCTTCCCGCTCCTGATCTCACCCTTCTGCTTATCTTACCAGGATACCCTGACCCCGAGGTGGTGTGGCTATGTGGTGATGAGCCTATTGAGGAGTCCCCCACTGTGCAAATAGAGTATGAGGAAGATGGCAAGTGCACCCTGGTTCTAGCCAAAGTTGGCCCACAGGACACCAATGTTTACACCTGTAGGGCCACTAATGACCAAGGGGAGGCATTTTGCTCAGCCAGACTAACTGTCCCAAAATAGATTCATTAGATTATAGCGTGCATGCAGAGAGGGCAGGTACAAGAAGGTTCTTGGTGCCTTAACCAGTTGCGTTTTACATCCTTCTTTTGATGTGAGGAATATAAACATGCTGTGGCGTGCTTCATAAAATGTTGATAAATAATATTGTTACAGAGTTACGTGCATAGATTTATATTTATATGGGCTTCAGATGTGGGGCTCCAAACTGTCGTTCCTATTGGCTCATCATGAAGATTTCCTTTCAAACCTATCAGTTTGTAGAACAGATGAATTAGGATTTCCATTTTAAAAGCAGGCAGATCTGAAGTTGTACAGAAGATCCCATTAAAGAATAAACCAGCAATGAAGGGGTGCAGCGTGCAGTCTGAGCCCAGTTCAGCTTGTTACATTGTGCCATAGACTCTAGCACAAGATCCCATATTCTTGCATCCTATCACGGGCTCCGATTGGTTTATTTTGTACTCCTACATAGTCCTGCTGCTGTAAATGCTACAAATGAGTAAACACAAGCTAACCACAAACTGTTGGAAATATACCCCAACAGACTCTGTCCTTAGTCTGAACGATGGTCTCATCCTTAACTTCAGCATGCGGTTTTATACCTGAAGACATCAATGACAGTTTTGCTGCCTTTGTGAGTTTGTGGAACGTGTGTTTTTGTGTGTGTGTGTGTAGAGTCACAGAGGCCAGCCTCTTTTTGTGTGTGTCTGCAGGTTGAATTTCAAACAGGACCATCAGGACATGCATCTTTACCATCCGCCTGTTTTACTAAAATATAGAATATTTGTTAATTTTACTCTTGTTTTTCATATATATTTGATAACTACAACCCAAATAAATGGATACCAAAGTAAGTCTGATTCTTTAGTTTCTCTCTCTGCTGTAAAATCAGATTGTGGTGGCAGAGCTTGGTTGAAGTTCAGCTCTCGTCTGAATGATTTAGGCAGTGCAGAAGGAGGCTAATTAAGACTTGTACTTGATAATCACTCTTTCCCTTTTTCAGTAGCAGTGTGCTTGAACACATGGCCTAAGGGGACACACACCATGAAAAGAACAGATGGGTAGTGTGCTCGACCTGCAGTTGTTGCTGTTCTTTTTTTGTACGCCCACCAGTTGGGTATTTAAAGGAGTGTGCGGCTCGTGTTTAATTTGCTGGTCTGTTCAAATGAATATTGTTCACCACACTTCAGCTAAATGTACTCAGTCCTGAGGGAAACCCATGCCTGACACTCTTCTGCTACACAGATCTGCAGGACAGTCCCCCTTTTCCCAAACACAAATTTAATAGACTTTGCAGCGTTTCCACCTGGGATACAGTAAATGAGAAATTAAAGCAAGAGTGAAAGTATTGAAACAACATACACAGGATTTCCTTAGTGAAGTTGTTTACAATTACAGATCATTTGTGAGTTTGCCATGAATTAATGTTTATTACCTTTTTGCCGTTATTGATCATTTGAAAGTGCCTGTAAACTCAGGGGAGATTCTTACATGTATGTGTATCTAAAGTTAGAGGACAGCATGTATTCTGCAATAAACATGCAAATTAAACTGACAGTTCCTTTGCTGCATGATCCTTGCCTGTTGAAATCTCGTCTTTATTAAGTTTCTGGGGGTGTTTAACCTTTACTATGTTCATGTATGTCTGTTTTGTTGAATTTGCTGTGTAGCTATGTTTATACCTCATTTCATACTATAAACTACACAAAGTATCATTCGAATCTATTTTGACATAAATGTGTCTTTTACATACAGTCTTTGTTCAGTGCTGGTGTCTGCATGCAGAGACAACTTGGCGTTTGCAGTCAGTGTGTGATAATTATTAGTTTTAGAAAGGAATATCAATGTACAAGGCATTTTAAAACCCTTTAAGCATCCTGCAATTTTCAAGCAATTTTTGCCAGCTTTAACACAGTTTTTGAGTTAAAGCTGTTCCTGAACACTCAGGAGTATATGCAAAAGCTTGGGTATTTTGGAAAAGTAAGACTCTGTAGTTTTTACCACAAAAGGAATATTTTCTCTGTGTATAACTACCAGAAGGTTATCCCCTTTGGAACAGAGATATTTTAAGATTTTTTTCCTCGCCTAAATGAAATAAACTAACAAAAAAACAAGAGTGTACACAGCTGAAGTTTGTACCGATGGACTAAAGAACACCATAATTACAAAGAACAAGGTCTTGGCTGTTGCCATTTCAAATTTGAAAGCAATATCTAATAAAATAAGCATTCGACATAATTTTTCATATGCTTAGCATTTTTCGATTCTCGGTGGTAACAAAGGCCATAATGTCTGAAATCTTCATTCTAGAGACTTCATTGAGGCCATTTTTCTTTTTCTAGTGTTATTAGATAAAACTGTGTGAAAATAGTCAGAATTACAATTATAAAAACAGTCCTTGAAGGCATCGTATTTACAAGAGTTCCTGGCTGCAGGCAACAGAGTGCCTGAACTCCAAGACCGAGGTCTTTGCTACAGAAACATT
The DNA here is from genome assembly GCA_015052665.1 of Apistogramma diplotaenia. Taxonomy (NCBI): domain Eukaryota; kingdom Metazoa; phylum Chordata; class Actinopteri; order Cichliformes; family Cichlidae; genus Apistogramma; species Apistogramma diplotaenia. Next base: position 17,818 of record VOQJ01016605.1, on the reverse strand, counting down.
TTGTATGTAAGGTCATAGTTTAATAATTCATAATTACATGATGTTGGAATGAAAAACGGAATTTAGTTTTTCAGATTTGTACAGTCGCGCAAATTCTTTAGGGCACTTGGTCCCTTTGACAGTAATGTATCAGGGTGTAGTTCTACCAGACGGCCACGTGATGGCGTGATTGTGTTAATCTTACAGGTGAAACTCCAGCTGAAAATGAGAAATACTTTGACAGATTAACGTGTCACAAAATAATTTCTAAGATACATAATCGGATATTTTTAGGACCTTTGTTTATTTTCTTGCCTCTTTGTTCCTTTTATTTATTATTTTATTTAATCTATTTATTCATTACCTTACCAGGCTGAGAACCATAGTTATAATTGAAACTTGATGATTTAAGCCTCAGCTCACACACTGTGAACACAGTATATTTACATACAGCCCATGTATATAAATGCATATCGAGTTCAGAGCAGCTCCAGTGTCAAAACAAGGGGTGTAATCTCAATGTGCTGAGGCGCGTGTGTCCGAGAACGCGCTCGATCGCGACTGTTCTCACTTGCATCGTGGTACGACAGGTAGCTAAAGATGGAGAGGCAACAAAGAAAGCTCTCTGGGGCCCAAAACAGGAAACGGAGGACAAAAATGTAGCTGGATGAAACAAAACTTTATAAAATGGTTTGTAGACAGTCGATAAGTAACATCAGTGCATCAGAAGAGGCTTTTAAATACTCAGGTTAGCTTAAATTACTAGTAGTAAAATTACAGGTCACTGTTCTGCAACTGTGTGCTGTAGTTACAATATAACAGATCAGAACTAGAAAAATAAAATAACTTGTAATTGTTTAACTAGATTGTGAATTTATAGAACTTTAGCAGTGAAACTCTTGAGTATCTTCCCTCAGCATAACACTGCAGTGCTGCTGTGTATCCGAGTCTGATCAGATGCAGCATCAGTAACTGTTATCCAAAAGGAGATCATTAAAATGTAAGTTTCATGGTTTGACTGCTGTGCTTTTTTAAACACACTGAACACAAAGTTCATGTCATTCAGCTGGGAGGATGGAGAGAATCCAAGAACAAGTGAGACCTGCACACATAAACACAGTAAACCTTGAGAGGGTGTGTGTGCTACAAATGTGTCCACATACAACTCAGAAAGTATATACAGTAGCTGCCCCTGTATACATGTATATATAAATTCAGTTGATGACACATGGAAATATGTTTAACAAAATAGCACTTTTAATTGCACTCAAACACTCCACAGGAAGAGGCCCTCGACCACTCGAAGTCGAAGCCACTTTGGAACATTAAGCCACACGCTTACAAAGTGTCCACATGATCCTTAAAACTGTGAATTTATTTTATCCATAAAATAAATAAATTAGTTTGTGGTTAACCAATAAATAGTTGCATGTGTGTCCCTTGTGCAGGTGAATTTAAAGTAAGCTGTGAGTGTAAAGAGAAGATCCAGCCTCCCGTGCAAGTACCACAGTGGGTAAAGCGATGAGCTGACAGGGTTCCAAGTGCACCTGGGTGGATGCAAGGTCGAAGGCGTCGCTTCACGCTGATCGTCTCCTCAGTGGTACCTCCTCCTGGTTCGTGTAAAGTCTTCCTGCCTGTGACTCAAAGGCACTGACCATCTGCTTAACCACTTCATCGAAGAAAACGCTGGCCAGCTGAGAGTGCAGAAGAGACCTGAACTCAAAAGATACCTAGAGAAGAGGGACAAGTTTGTTGTTATGGCATTTACTTGAAAAAAGAAAATAAGCACTAAAACAGAAGGCAGGATTTCTTTGAAGATTTAACGTTTAGCGGTAATCATTCACGCAGCATTAAAACAAATCTAATGTCCCACTCCAGCCGCTTCCTGGCTAACGCTAAGATTATCCGTGCCAACATTAAGGTCACACTCCTGTTAGCAGCTCCTTAACACTGTTCTCTGCTCCAGCAGCTATTTCAGGGATGAAGGGACATCAGCGTGAAACTCGGGACTAAATTTAGATTATAATAAGATTTTACCCGATACTTCCTCTCAGCTGGTAATCCAGAGAGAGCCGAACAGCAACTTGAAGTCGTTCTTTAATTTGTAGCTTCGGTGATATAGTGGTTCACGGTTAGTGAGGCTTTCAAGGTCAGATATTAATTCTCCCATACACACTTACATAAAATTCTACTTTGCAGGTGTCTGGTGGGTTTCTGTCTCCAGGGGAAAACCTCCATATTGTTTCAAGATGGCTGAAGAGGGACCCATCAGTACATACAGCCTGTTTGAAAACAGATGACCCTTTATTAATTATTGCAACAAAAACAGTCATTATGAGAGTCACAAATGAAACCTTATGCTCATGAAAGCAGTCTGCAATAGCATGCACGATGTGAAATGCACATATTAGAACGTGGGGTTTTTTTGGGTGTGTTTTGGAATAAAAAAAGTATGAAACCAGAGACGTACCCTGACTTGGTGGTTGGGAACGACAGTGACCTCAGAGATATATCGCTCAACGAGAGGGGGGAAACCTATTTCCAGCTCTGCCATGAAGCCACCGTTTCGCCCCCTCAGAACCCGAGACTTCTTACACCAGGGAACAAAGTGCTGGTACTGCTCCACACTGGCCACCACGTTGTACATCTGCTCTGGAGTGTACCTGAACACAGAGTCACAGACTTCAGTTTCTACCTTCTGCTTCCTTTTTGAGGTTCATCCAACTAAACGCAGCTCATCCAGAACCCCAAGAAATTCGGTGGACTCTGAGAAAGGCAGCAAATGCTCACATCTGCGAGGATTAAACCATCTCATGCTTGTCAGCTTTTCCTTAAATATGGCTCAAAAAGATTTACTAATCAATTTACTTCAGAGACCTATGTATTAAATTAGGCATATGTCCACTTTAAAACTATTTGTATATTTTCCAATTGTGCAATTGGTCAATATCTCTTCAAATACACAGTTATTTATCTGTTTACAGTGGGTGCTCACCCTAACGTCCGGCACTCAGTGTACTCCATCCTGCGGTTGCTGATGGAAGCTGCCAGGTTGACAAAGCTTCGGCTTGGTGTGCTCACAGGGGTGCCGGGGCTGAACTGCAGGCTGGCCCTTCTTGCTGCCAGGACCCCACAAGAGCTTAAGATACTGAGGAGAGAAAAATATATTATTTATGAGCTCATTAATGACCTGTTCAACCATAGTATCTATGTTGCAATGTCAAAATCGTTGTTTAAGCATATGGTTAACACGCCCCCCCCCCCACCCCTTTATTCATTTTATGCAGCGCCAGAATCAAAAGAAAGAGGAAAAAGCGATGTGACTGTTAAATATGCCTATTAAGTGTTGCTTCACTTACCTTTTTCAAACTGGGAATTAATAATATCATTCCTAATAATATATGTGCCAAATTAAACTTGGAGCTGCATTTGGCTAGTACAACAAGCACAAATGCAAATGCACGTTAACTCAAATCACCCACCTGGGCAAGCCTTTGACTAAAAATGCCTTTGACTTACCTGAAATTGGCTCTTTTAGTGTTTCCCCGCACGACCTTTGAAGAGTGGGCTTCAGATATCTCCAGCAGCGCTTTCAGGAGAAGAGTCGTCGTCTTGTTGGTCATGTTTGTAGTTTGAAGTGCAGAATAAACTTTACAAACTCCAAACCAGCGGCACCAGCCCGGCTTTGTTCTCAATGATGAGTCGCACCGCTTATCTAATAGCACAGCAGTGACGTAACTGGAGGGCGGCAGCTTCTGGCCAATCAGGCCACTTTGGGGTGAACTTTAAATCATAGGCGATTAGCAATCATTCTTAAATCAGAAGAAAAAAATAGCTTCGTTCAAAATTTGGAGTTTTCTGTCTTCGTTTATGTTTTTATTCAATTTCAAGACAATTAGAAAGATGTTGGACAATAAGCTTTATGTTCTCAGCGGAGGTCTGGGGCACATTTAGTCTGAATATTACTCATTAATGTTTCCAGTTTGAAGTATTTTTTGCTTTGCTGGGTAGGAATGGTTACTAAATATCTAAAGTCGTGTAGCTCTCTATAATACTCATTGAAATACATAATTAAACAGTTGCTTCCACTCTAGGATTAATTATGAGTGTTTGACAGCCACGTTCAAAGAATTTTGTAATGTTTCAAAGATCAAGTCAGGGCCTAAATGACAGCTCATGGATGAATCCAGGAAAGCACATGATGTGCGCACATGATGAACTTGGACTTTAATACAGAGTAATAAAGGTAAAGTTCAAACTGACTGTAGAGGTAACGTGTAATGAAGCAGGTCGGCTGTAGGATGGGAGAAAAACTAAATTTAGTTTTCTTACATTACACAACAGCCTTCGCCGTACCGGCTCTTATACTGATCTCCATGATGCAGCAGACACCAAAAGGCCAGCATGCCATTAAGTGTTGCTGAATTAAGCGACTACGTGGTCACACAGCCAGAAGTGGTGCAGCAAAGTCCATTCAGTATCTTTTAGAGTGGAATTAGGGCACTTGAGCAGGGAAGTGCCGTCAATCCTATTAAGACCAGGTCAGAAATTTCTGGATGTGCAGACACGATAACCTGCCTCATGTTAGAACAGGAACTACGCATGGGCTTAAGAGCTCCAGACTGAGCCAGGCCACAGCGACTGGATGCTGTTCCAGCTGGCCCGCCGTCAGAGTTTACAGAGTTCATTGAGTTAAAAGCTAAACTTCAGTATCTAAAGATTATCCCTGTAATCTACTATAACTCAAGAAGATTAGTACACAGGCACTTCTTGACTTTCCTCACTATTTAAAACTCCTTAGATCTCTTTTTCAATAGACACCCATTCAAGGCCAATCTATGTTTCTCTGATGTTGAATCACAGTTTTTGTTTGTTTGCTGTTTTTTATGTCACTGCTGTGTAAAGACGTCACTGAATTAAAAGATACATGCAAGAAACTTACCTAAAACATGCAGGCCTTGAGGATTAAATGCACTTATTAAATTTCAGCAATTAAAAAAAGTCTAATTATGTAACTACCATAAAAATTTGGCCATCTGTTTTTTTTCCTATGGGACAGTGGACAGAGAAAAAAATCCTCTTATAGGTGACAGAACCAGCTGTATAAACACAGATTGATTTTTAATTTGAGGAGTTTCACATAATCCCTTGCATAACTATGAATACTTGTGAAATGTGCTGTGTCATACTTTATCTGCACTATTAAATAATCAGAGTACTTTTCCCTTACCACAGACAGAGATAACATGCTAGGGTCACAATAGCACCTGTAGATAAATTCACAATAAGTGCAAAAGAGAAGGTTTTTTTAAGAATTTATTTTATATATTTATGCCAGAGTGGGAAATGTAAGACAGACAAAAATCATCTGTGTGACCCTGTGTGCTTAAAATGAATCAAAACTCAGTTAAGTAAATTATTAAAGTGTTTAGACTTTAACAATGAGCGCAACAATTTGAAGCATGAGTTAAACTATGCAAATATTTTGCCACAGAGCATAGTCTATTTTTGCATTTTTCTTTTATGATAAGGAGCGCTATTTTAGGCTGTACACAGAAATATAACATGGACTCAGTCCTCAGTTTTGTTTCAAGAATCAAGGTTATGCAAGCAAAATATTAACCTGTGTACCTGAACTCTAACAGCAGCAACATCTGCACATGCAGCAGCGGCTCGGTTGCAAAATTATTGCTCCTCGGCTGAGAAGATGACTTGGCTCATAGCGCTGATGTAAGACCCATCAGTTTGTGTGACCTTCAGTGTGGTAACAGGTGGCCCTGTGCTGCTGGTGAAGTATCTGAAGGCAGGGCTGGGTGACTGGATGGCATCTAGAAAAACCTTGAAGACAAAAACAAACTGTCTGGTTTATAATGTTGGATGATTACTATTGAGACATCTGTCAATTTTGTTTTAACAGCCCAAAGAAAATGATTCAGTGCAGTGTAAAATTATTTCTTATTGTTCAAACTCCCTTCTCTCATTTTTGCATATAAGCCTCCAGGAGTAACATATGATTCCTTCAATACTCAATAGAAGTAACTGGGTTGAAGTACACATGCTTTATTGTCATTATGGTTATTTCGTCTGTGCATTGTGGACATAACAACATACCTTTACAATGTCTTCCGTGTCCTGTGCAGCATTTTGGAAAATGGAGCTACAGTGCTGCAGGTACTTTTCATACAGCCCCAGTGTTTGGGTATCAACCTGTTGCAGAGATGTGTCCCCAAGTTCCACCTTCTGCAGGTTGACCAGGAAGTCGGTGTTGACTGGACCGCACTCAATGAGACTCACACTGTGGGATGCAGCATTGAGACAAGAGAGTGCTTTGTTTCATATCCGTCTCTAGGTTTTACACTCCCGAGTAGTCTTTGAACTAATAAGTCAGTGTACCGCAAAACTCACTGAATGTTGAAGTGTTGCAGGAGGATAGCCAAACTCTCACATGCTCCCTCTATTGCAAATTTGCTGGCACAGTACACCTCGTTAAATGGGAGCCCTGCAAGAAACTCGGGGTGGTTATTTTGGAAATTTTATGCATGGTAACAAGTATCAACATGATCTAATTATATGGTTTCTATCAAAGCACTGTAAAAACTGCACGTGCGGAACATTGCTTGTCTCACCATGAAGTCCTCCTGTGCTGCCAGTGACCAGAATACGTCCCTGGTTTTGAGCCTTCATCGTTGGCAGGAAGGCCTGAATGGTCTGGATGGTACCTAGGAGGTTAACCTCCAGGATATGCCTCATCGAGTCCAAAGACTGCACTTCCAGTGGGCCCATTAAACCCACACCAGCATTACACACTGTAAGGAGTCGGGATAAGCACACTGGCACACTCAAATCACATCCTCCAATGCTAATCAGAGCACACTGGCACCGGTACGTACCCAGGATGTCGATGCGTTTCTCCACAAGCCTGTCTCTTGCATCCAGGATGGACTGCCGGTCGGTCACATCCATTTGGAGTATGTCCAAAGTGTCCCTGTGCAGGCCTTTCATGCACTCCAAAAGACGCTCCTTCTTTGCCAGGTTTCTCATTGTGGCATACACTGAAAAAAGTGGTGCCTTTAAATGTGTACATAACAAGGAATTTGCAGAGTCAACCTTCAAGGAGGTAAATGGTTTTCACACAACATTTAACTAATAATATGCATGGCAGATAAATCTCAAGTCAAGTTAAGTCAAGTTATTTGTGTAGTTCACAGTTTCTAATGCAATCTATGCTCCCGGGAGACGCTTTACAGAGCATGACTGACAGAAATCAGCTGTGGTTACCTTTGAATGTTTTGTCTGGGTCGGAGGCAAGCCGGACAGCCAGGCTGAGACCGATCCCC
>VOQJ01016604.1:10195-21071 GCA_015052665.1 Apistogramma diplotaenia | reverse complement strand
TCCAGATAAAGAAAAAACTGTCATGTCACACTGGCCACAAAAAAAAAAAAAAAAGTGCTGTCATACTTCTGAATCGGATCCATTCGTGTGTGCGTTGCTTAGGAAGACCATGAAAACATTACAGGACTGCATCAAAGCAGAACAAGGCAAACCTGGGTCAAAACCTCCCCGTCTCTTAAGTGTCTCAGCAAGTAGTAAAGACTGTACTGACACACATCGCCTACTGCGTCTCGCAGAGTCGAGTTCACGAGCCCATCTGTGTCTCATTTTAAATGCAAAGTTTAAAAGTTTGCACTACCATTTTTCTTTTCCACAGACCACATGAAACATATTTAGAGCACGTCAACTAATGCTGTATTACAGAGCAGGCTGGCATACGCAAAAAAGGGGCTGTGGGACTGAGCGCAATTCAACATCACCCCCTTCTGGACCACCACCATCAATACAAGACGCTCAATCGATTCTGAGTGCCAGTATGTTCAAAACCAGAAGAATCATCACCATAAGTGTTTACAATTATAATTTTATATTCAGTGCAATTCCTTTAATTTAAAATGTAGCAAAATGACAGTATGGGCTCTGTGCGGATTGTGCATTCATTTAAGCACCGCTACATTCCAGTACAGTCTGTGTTTGTGTGCTTCTACATACGGTGTCCACAGCCTGGGGAAGGCGTCGATTTCCTCCTGAGTGTACTCGTTGAGCTTCCTTGGTATTTCTCTGGGCTGAGGCAGCTCCTCTGTCAGGTTGGCTCGAATGTCGTCTGGCAGCTCCTAAAGAGGAGCGGATGGAGGACACATTGAAGGCATTTCAGCCAGGATACAAAAATTCAAAGGGAAAAAGGGAGGAAATGGGAGTGGGAGAAGAATTTAAAGGAGGCGACACAGGAGAAAATAAAGAATGAATAAGGTGCTGTTTGTAACAGAGACTAATCAGATATTCTACTCAAAGGCTTGGAGAGGTTTTTGTTTAAGGTTCATCACTCTCCAGTGTTGACAGACGGTCTCATTAATATTTATCACAGCTGGGAATGTGCTTACAGCTTAATTTAAGGAGAAGGGAAATGGCACAGACCGAGAGTAAAAATGACCAAAAGACAACAAACTGCAGGCAGATGTTTGTGAATTGGCTGAGGCTCGCTAAGTAACTCAGGAGGCACAGCTGAGCTCACACTTGTGATTCTGCTGTTAGTTCAAAGTTCAGGTAACCGTCTTTCGTCTGACACGTTCATGTATTACACATCAAAATACCAAAGCTCACATGTGCTTCAAGACTACTGATAGTGCTCCCGCCATGATCGTAATTACATTCAGTTAATACTTGAGCGGGCCCCACGGGTCAATTAACAGCCCGTCAACTACTTTTTATGTTAAATTCATTTCAGGAGCCGTGATGTGTGACGCTGGTTCTAGCCGGTGTAATTTGAAACCGATCAATACGCTGTGAGGTGCCAAAAATGCCTGTGAGACACAATTCACAGCAGCAATGACGCGACGCATCTGCTCGCTCTTAAATCAACAACGGGGACAGGACAGTTTGTCATCTTTGATAACTGACTGGACGCGTTTCACTCACAATATTTAAATTCAACTTCAGCAGCATTTAATGACTTTTGTCTGCCCGTCATTTTCCACAGTGTGTAGAAAACCATACGCAACCGACGTCACAATCACTCGCTTGTTTACACATCCCTAATTACACGGTCCTGGTAGCGGCATTCATCGGAGTTTCCTGGGCACTCAGTAAAGTTTTATACATTTTTTTCCTAATTCACCTCCTGAGGAATGTGCAGGTCTTTTAAACAAATGCTCCATTATATTCTCTTTCAGACACGCAGATGGTCTCTGAACAGCCACATGTCTGACTGAGTACCCCGGATATGTTTACCTAAAAGTTGCAACGTCACACCTCACCTGTGCTCATGGCACGAGATTTTTTAATTATTCCTGTGGCGGCAGGTGGCTGGCCCTCCACGAGCCTGGTTCTGCTGTAGGTTTCTTCCTGTTAAATGGGAGTTTCTCCTTCCCACTGTCACCAAGCGCCTGCTCATTTTGGATGTGTGGGTGGTGGTGGGGGTGTCTACTGATTGTTGGGGTCTCTCTTTAATATTGTAGGGCCTTTACGTTACAGTATAAAGCATCTTGAGGTGACTACTGTAAAAAGGAAAGTATTTCTGAATGACTTTAATACAACGGTGAAGCCTACAAATGCTACAAATCTCAAGTCTGAAAAGAGCTCATGTTCATGAGCCCCCAAAGACCCCAACCTTTTCAGTGATCCGTTCTTTGTAGGGCCCTTTTTTGTGCTAAAGAGCTCCAGCAGAAAGTGAAACGACGCCCTTAAAGAATGAGGGGAACTGGGGAGTCCCTACATAATTCTGTTTACACAACATATGTGGTGATGCAGTGTAAACACAAAACTGCTGATAAGTAAAGCTTTAAGTTTAACAAGACTGAAAGAGCCTGGTGTTTTCTGAGGCGACCTCAAGCCCAGTGGGGAAAACAGATGAGGGGAAGAATTAAAGAGAACAACCAGATTCAAGTAAAACCTCAACAATGAGAGCCGGTATCCAATGCACCCACTCTCTTAATGTAGCCTTGTTGAGAGAGACTATGTGAAACAGGGCTTACATCTTCAGGAAAGATGTGTAATCGCTGCATCATGGTGCGCCGGTTCAGGTTGCGAGGCAGCATGCCGTAAACCGCCAACCTCACAATCTGGAGAGAAGAAGGACAATGAGAAGATTAACAGTCAACTCCCTGAAAATAAACCAAGTCTCTGTTTATAGCAACCAAACAAATTAGCAGTTTTATCTTACATTTTATTCTATAATGCAACTGTTTCTCAGTGTGAGGCAGGTTACACAACTTGGATGCGGTTACTGGCCTCAGAGCTGTTGGACAGATATATTGGAGAGAGACGTTGGACGGAGGCAGCGCTGACAAATCACTCATGTGTCCAAATCTATTCCTCCCTCATCGCACGCCAACCCTTCAAACGTCATATCGACTAAATCACCGTCAGGACGCACGTCTGTGGTTGTCGGCTGGCCCCAAACCAGCAGCTGAGTGCACGTCTCTTCTGGTTTAGAGCGCTACAGACTGGAGACCGGTGCAGGTCGTACACCTACATCGAGTTGTTCCCACATGTCAAGAGCAATTTCATGGTGCACTATTAGCCTACATGAGCTGCATTTGGGGGAGAAAAAAAAAGTCTGCAAACTCTAGCTTCCTTCAAACCCTTAAACTTTTGCATTCTTAGTGACTGGACCACCGCAGAGGCACGGTTATACACACACACAACGCCTTCACACAGCTTCAGGCAATGCTGATATGTGATAGAGTCTCTTTAAATAAAAAAAAAAAAAAACAGTTTCTGAAAAGTTATTTCACTTATTTGTTCTCCAATACATCAGTGACATTTGCACAAATTTGATGAAGCAGAAAAAGCTGTGCATACACTAATAATTATAGTGAAACTAGCGGAAAGATTTAGGACCACTGATTGCATCTTTGTAGTATTTATACAAGGTTTTTGTCATTTAGATTTTGATTTACAACACAGAACAAAAGCCTTTAAAAACTAGCTATAGATTACAGCGTGTACTGAAAAAATAAAATGTTCATCTTCACCCCGTCTGTGTGCTTCTAATTCATTAATCATTTCTACTGATTTCTTTTTAAAGACAGCTCCCAAACATTTTTCATGAGTTAGGATTGGCTAAAACAGCTGGATGCTGTTATTTTCTAATCAACTGTTCCTCTAAGCAGAAGTATTTAGGTGTTCAGGGACAGTTTAAAGGTGCAGAATAATACACATCTGGTTTTCTGTTATGCATCCCTTGTGAATAAGTGAGCAGCTTTTATTTTGTGTGCGAGTTAAAGGACTGGTGCTTAAACAGCACATTTTCTACTCCATTTGAGCTCTCAAGCACTTTTTACTACAAACATTTTATTACATTCATTTGTACATTTTTAGTTTTCTCAGTGCCTGAGTGCTTTTATCCAGCATTCAGCATCTTACTTTGACATGCAGACTCGAGGAGCCGGGAACTGAACCACCAACCAACTACAGTGCATTAGACTGATGTTACACCAGAGTAAATCACTGTGTCAGGACCTGGTAGTTGGAAGTGTAAATTTACAGTTGATTCAATTAAAATTTAATAAAAAGCAACTAAAGGTCACTAAAGTTATCCTTCAGCGTCTGAGCTGTTTTCTGTCTTTTGTCTCACGCAGGAGTCGGCTTCATTTGTTAAATACAGTATGGAGGTCACATTAACATCGACCGTAATGATCAGTTCATATATATATGAAAAAGCTGCCACACCAGGCTCTACTCTTCACTTTACAAGCAAGAATAGTTCATAACCTTGAAACCATGAATATGCAACACAACCAGAGCCCCAGGACTTATCCTTGAACTGACATTCTTGGACTGAGTTTCAGAAAATATCAAAACACAACCATCAACCAGCACAAATCCACCGCTGCTTAATCCCACTCTACTCTGCACTTTACATTAATATGCATGAGCAGCACATACGCAGAAAGGGATGAGTGTCAAACCAGGAAACACCTCCAGTACAGAGTGTGGCACCCATAGCAATTGTACTAATCTCTGTGTGTGACTTAAATCATACGTAAAATGTAATCAAATCCATGGTGTGAGGTTAGGTTTAAAATTCACTCTAAATAATAAAAGGAGCACAGAGCACTTACAGCTTTTGGGTCCTTATGGTGGAGCTGGGCGGCTGTGACTTGTTTGAATCCACCCGGGTACCTTTGGAAAAATAAAAGACAAAATCTATGCCAGTCCAAATTTACTAAAGTGTTTTGTTTTTAATATGTACTTCTTAAGAAATAAAAAGAAAACTATTATATACCACAACTGGGATTTAACACTCTGATGCATCCTTTTTAGTTTTTAGCTTTTCACCACAACTGCCCCAAAATGTTGCAGGACGAAACTCATAAATTCCGATGAAATTCTTCAGACTGGGATTAATGAGAGCAATAAAAGAGCAGATCAGATATGAGCAGGTGTTTCTGCTGTTCAGTGACCCAAGAGGAGAAAAAAAACACCTGTGTGCTTCTGTTAACAGCAGAGTGAATGTATCCTCACTCTGTGCTACTTTAAAATAAAGAGAGGCCATCACACATGGCACCACGCACTCACCCCGTGTGTGACGAGTAGACTTTCTGCTCCCATTTGTTCCCAGAGAAAGCTATGTGTCTACTGTTTATTACCACCACGTGGTCACCGCAGTCACCTGTGAAGATGTTCAAGAGCTTTGTTTAAATAAATAAAAAGAAAAAAAAAAAGCATATTCTGTCAATCAAACCAATATTAAGAGCATCAGCTAGTTTGTGAAACCTGGCTTCACTGAAGCACATTATTCCAAAGTACAGTGTAACTGAGCATGAAGGGAAAAGCTTGTCCTCTGCTGCCATCATGTGGCAGTTCTATACGAAACTAAAGGTTTCTGGCACCTCCTCACCTACTTCCAAGGTGCACAGAGAAGAATAAAGAATAAAGTCTCCACCATTGATGGTAGAAAGAACTCCTGCACAACATGCTTAAACTACAGATGAGCTGTAGTTTCAAAAACAGTATTTTACATACACGATATTGCCAAAAGTATTCACTCATTTGAAACTTGGTAGTGAGGAAATTTTAATAAATGGACTTGTTGCACAGGTGGCATCCTATCATGGTACCATGCTGGAATTCCCTGAGCTCCTGAGAGCGACCCAATCTTTCACAACGTTTGTAAGAAGCAGTCTGCATGTCTAGGTGCTTGATTTATACCCCTGTGGCCATGGAAGAGACTGGAACACCTGAATTCAATGATTTGGATTAGTGAGTGAATACTTTTGGCAATATATAGCATACAGTGAAAGTTATATTAAACTGAGAATTTGCTCATGACTGTCTGCTGGGTGTTAGGAGGAGCTCCTACTCACTCAGTGCATGGTAGATTGGTTTGTGTTTCCCCTGTAATCTCACAGAACACAGAGTTGCAATCTTCCCAGGTGGCTGCATCCTCGCATCAATGAGGAACCAGGAACGGGCGAAGGTCAGCCATTGCTGAATGAAGTACAAAAGAAAAACGTGTTTACTTACACTAACAGGCATGGGACCATCACAGTATAAGAAACAAGAGACCCTGCTTATTTTAGTTTAGCTTCCACACTCTCAGGGCTCTGACCTTCTGCTATCTCATTGTGTTACTTTCATAAGAAAAAGTCGCACCTGACTACATAACTCTGCATACAGGAAAATAAAAACTCCATGCAAGTAAACCCAACACCTAAACCAAATAAAACGTAACTAACGGGCATCTTATTTACAGAAAGCACCAAATGCCACCTTCACCAGCACATTAACCAGATGTGCCGAACGTGAAGCATCTCTCCACACATGCAGACAAATAATAACTAACTAACACAGAGTAAATTAGAGCCCTGTCGTGTTTGTATTTGTTCCCGTCCAATATATAATAAAGAATTTAATTTGAAATTTAAGAGTTTAAAAGCTGCTCACTCAAAAGTACCAACCAGACAAGCTGTCCCTTCAAGCTAGAATTGGCAAAACTGTTTCAGCGTCTTTGTAAAAAATTTTAATAGCATAATCCTTCAGCATTTTAGTCACCTGGTACGAGAAAACTAGACTTCTGGTCTTCTTCTGGTCTCCTGTTTACAAGCTATAACAATTCTAGCCCACCAAAAAGTGATCTTTTAGCTGCTCCCTGCAAGGGTTGCCACAGTGAACCGTTTTCCTCCATCTCCTCACTCACATGTTCTCCTTCACTACACCCATAAACCTTCTATGCGGTTCCTCCAGCCTCGCGACTCTATCTTGAACATCCTTTGTCCAATATTTCTCTGTACATGTCCAAACCATCTATATGTCTATATAATAGCAGGAAAACGACGTTCTGGGCAGAAACCAAACTTCGCCAAAAACCAGAACCTCTAAATGGCTCGTTTCAATAACTTCAGTTTGTAAACACATTCGAGTTTTTAGAAAGCCTCTAATCGGAGGAAGTAGCTCACAGCGAGCTGACATTAAAACAGCCTCAATGGGGGTTAGCGACGTTAGCCAACAACTAGCTGTGACTGCGACAGCAACAGTAAACGCGCATTAAACAAACAAAAGATAAAACTAATGTACACCGTGTCCGATTACCTGAGCGGATCTGGAGAAACTTGACATTTTTGATGAAGCTAACAGCACATCCTCTAAGTAATTTGACCCTCAACGTGAGCTAAGGTCCGTTTGAAAACTATGTCCGGTTAGAAAACATTTTTTTTAAGCGTTCTGTTGTTAGAGATTAATTTATATTTATAGTGTAGTGTCAGGCACCATTGCACATTTACGACTACCCTCATCTTAATTGAAAATACAGATCAATATATTTAAATTAGCTGTCAATGATAATAAGGGGAAGAGAATGGACAGATAATTATTTGGTTTTTATTTAAGTTTCTACCCGGCGGTATTTTTACGTCACATCTCAACTCCGTTCGCTCACTTCCTTCCCGCGAAAGAAAGAAAGCGGGTAAATTTGACATCTGCTTTGACATTACAAAGTCATCTCAGCTTTTACTTTGGTTTGCTTCCCCTGTGAGATTATCGGTGATTAGTGATCTAACCTGCCGTCTGACTCACAATGAGGACTTTAGAGGAGGTGCGGGCCACTCTGCAGATCGCCAAGCTGAAAGAGGAGGATTTACAGAAAACCGTCCACTGTCTGTCCTTTGGGCCAAACGTTTCCTCTGCAGATTACTGCCTGTTGGAGCTCGACGACACACTGTGCAAACACATCGAAGCTGGCCAAAGGTAAAACGGATAATGCCGTGAACTTATGTTTACAGGCTGACAGCAAAGAAACAGCTGCTGTGAACTGCAGTCTTCTTTTTTTCTATTTGAAATCAGCTGATGCAAGTGTCATGCTATCATGTCAATATGGACCAGAATTTCAGAGAAATGTTTCCAGCACCGTGTTGAATCTGTGTCACAAAATGTTAAGGCAGTTCTGAAGACAAAAGGGGGTCCAGCCGGGTGGAAGTGAGGTGTAGCTAATACGATGGCGGTGAGTGTAAGTGCTAATTAATGACAAACTTTTTTTTCCTCTTCACTAGTCTAGTGATTCGGGGAGATAAAGACGAACACGCAGTGGTTTGTAGTGGTGACACAACCTACAGTTTAAAAATAGCCGACACATCCAACCTGCTGCTGTTTGTTCCCGGATGCAGACTGACGGACCAACTGACTGACAGCGAGGACAGTGCTCACGTGGTGCATGCTCAGGTACGTAGGACACACACACAGGTGAGCATAAACACTATAGTCGGTGCATAACAGTGGATTTCTGCTGCAGATCTGGGGGTTTTCTAACAGCTACTGGGAACTAAGGAAACAGCGACCAAGACTGAAGAAGCTGAAGAGGCTTTTAATGGAAAATCCTTATGAAGGGCCTTCATTGGGAGGGCAGCAGGAGAATACAGAAAACAGGGTGAATACATGCAACTGTACTTTAATGACACTTAAATTACCCTTATATCTTTTATTTTGAATGATACTTATAGCTGATAGTAAGCAGTTTCCCCTGTTGCCAGTACTCAATGCAGGATCTACTGGAGACGATTCAGGCCAGTGAAGAGGAGTTAAGGACCCACTTAGAGACGATCCATGCCTGTCAGATAGATGGTAAACAGCAACATCATGGATAGACATGCATGTATTATTACAATAAATTTTTTATTCACTAATAATTCACAAAACAGATAGCTGCAGCTGTTTATAGAGAGCGTCCTTCCTCCTTCCAGGCTACTGGCGCATGCTGGACTTTGACTATGAGATGAAGCTGCTTGGCCACGTGACTCAGCTGGTGGACTCTGAGTCTTGGTCCTTCAGCAGGGTTCCTCTTCAAACCAGCCTGGATGAGCTGGCCCCACTGGAGCCCAGGTGAGATAATGTGAAACGTCCATGGTTGTAGACTAGCAGTGATTTTTTACCCAAATGACACAATTAAAGCAGTGATGCTGACTTTCTAAGATTCCAGCGACATTTTCTTTTCTGTTCACAGAGAGATGATCGAGCACTGTTTGAACTGCTATGGAAAACGCTACACTGAGAACGGTGAAAATTCGACTGACAGACCACGAAAATGAGAAGGATTGCACACAATTTTCAACTGCTTACAAATGAGACTTGTATTATGTCCTTCCTGTGTGCAGATGAAGTGTTTTATGCGCTGAATGAGGATAAAGTCTGTCGGGGTATAGCACTAATGCTGCTGCACAATGCTGTCAAGTTCAACCTGAAGGAGTTTCAGGAGGTCTGGCAGCAGAGTGTCCCCGAGACCATGAGTACAAGATTGGACCAGCTAAAGGTGATCCTTTACCTCTTAACTTAAACTGTCACAGCTTATATTCTAAAGCTGTGAATTTGAACAGTTTTTTTTTTTTATCAGCAAAATACTCAGAGGCATGGAAACCCATCCTCATGAGTTTTTGTCTGATTCTGTCTTTATCCGGTTTGTATTTCATTGGATTTGAGGAGCAGGTTTCCAGAGTTTAGTGTGGTTTTGTTTTCTGATCAGCACTGTTGGTGTTGTATGTCTTCCAGGGCATCGCCCTGTTGGACCGCACCTCCTGCCCCGAGACCGTCTCCCTGCTGCGTGTGGAGGATCTCCCCGAGGACACGGTGGAGCGCTTCAACCACCTCTTCACACTCCGTGAGAAATGGACAGAGGAGGACATCACACCATACATACAGTTAGTGTCATCCATGTGGGAAATCAAGACCTTTATTTAAAGAAGCACAACAGCCTGTGAATGACCTGATTCTCAGGTTTTGTTTTTTTATGCGTAACGCTCCACTTCATCATTTCCTCATCCAGAGACCTGTGTGGAGAGAAACAGACCACCGGAGCCCTCCTGACCAAATATGCTCGGTCCTCAATGCAAAATGGGATTAAGGTTTTCAACTCCAGAAGACCCGTGGCTACATGAGCACAGCTGCTGTAAAGTTAATTATTTGCAGATGTATGTATGTGCCTGTGTTTGTTTCTGACGTGACTTCTTCAATGTTCTGTCAAAATCCGTTTACTAAAAATGCTTGTTAACAAATCTTGAGAGCTTATTTTTTATTGTATGTGTAATAACCATCGAATAAAAACAAGTTACCACAAAATAAATTTGCATCCTTTTCTTTCTTGGCAGGAAAATGGAATGTTTGGAATTAGGTGCTGTTCTGGAGCTTGTCCACACGGTGGTGCCCTGTGCTGACTAAAATACAGTTGAAGTCTATAGGTTCAAGCAAAGTACTGTAAGTTCAAAGGGGTGCACCTTTATTCTTGTTTCATAAGAGTCATTAAAGATGTATGCTGTACAATAATTCCACCCTGGAAAAAGAACGGTTCAAATAAATCACTGAAAGACCAAAATTGCTATGACATTCATGCCTGTGATGAGTGGATGTAAACATCTGACTACAACTGTACACAAAACCCAGACTCTGGATAATTCTGTCTGCTTCTCCAATGCAAACAAATGACATTTGAAATGGATTGCTTTGATTTACTAGCCTGCTAAATGTCTTTTGGTTGATTAAGACTATCAGGTTACTGCAGAGGGGAAATTAATTTTTTTTCATGTTTGGACAAAAAGATGTTAAGCACTGGTTTACACATTTTGCTTAACAAGTAAAGGATCCCCACTTGGATCCTGGGAGACAACACCACAGCCTCTGCGGTTGCTCCAGAAATAGCGTCCAGCATTTAAAAAAAAAAAAAAAAAAAAAAAAAAAAACCCTATTAAAAAAAACGACACCAGAAGGGGGGAAAAAAAAAAAAAACAACCAAACA